>CAUYRT010057867.1:0-77653 GCA_963574885.1 Lepilemur ruficaudatus | reverse complement strand
TGCTGTGAGCTAGGCTGATGCCACGGCACTCTAGCCCGGGCAACAGAGTGAGACTCTGTCTCAAAAAAAAAATCAATTGTGCTTCTATACACTAGCAGTGAACAGGTATAAACAGAAATTAAAAATACAATACCATTTGTAATTACTCAACAGAATGAAACACTTAGGTTTAAATTTAACAAAACACATTTGGAACTTGTACACTAAAAACTACAAAATGCTAGTGAAAGAAATCAAAGATCTAAATAAGTAGAAAAATATATTATGCTCATAGATTTGGAGACCCCCACACAGTAAAGATTATTCTTTAATAAAGTTAATTCTTCCCAAATGGATATACAGTTTTAACACAATTTCTATCCAAATCCCAGCAAGATTTGTTATAGACATGCGCAAGATTATTTTAAAATTTATTTGGAAAGAGAGTGGAACTAGAATAGCTAAAAGATTTTTCAAAAGGGGAATAATATGGGAGAAATTCAGCCTATCCAATTTTAAAGCTTTTTACATAGCTGCAGTAATCAGGACTATGTGGTACTGGAAAAGAGATGAACATATAGATCAATGGAACAAAACAGAGAAGCCAGAAATAGACCCTCAAATATGACCAACTGATTTTTGACAAAAGTACAAAAGCAATTCAATAAAAGAAAGATAATCTCTTTCAACAAATTATAATAGATATGAATGGGCAAAAATGAACCTTGACCTAAACCTCATGCCTTATTAAAAAATTAACTCCAAGATCATCATAGGCTTTAATGTAAAAGTATAAAACTTTTAGGAGAAAACATAGGAGAAAATCTTCAGGCCCTACAACTTAGTGAGGAGTTCTTAGACACGACACAAAAGTGTGATCTATAAGAAAAACAACAATTGGATTTCATTAAAATTAAAAACTTTTGCTTTCCAAATTTTAAGAGGATGCAAAACAAGCAAAATACTGGAACAAAGTATTTGCAACGTACATATCTAATAAAGGACACATGTCCATAATTTATAAAGAATTCTCAAAACTCAACAGTAACAAAACAATCTATTAATAAGAAGAAAATGGTCAAAAGACATGAAGAGACATTTCACCGAAGAAGCTAAGTGTGTGCCAAATAAAGACATGAAAAAGTGCTCAACTTCACTAGTCATTAGCAAAATGCAAATTAATACCTCAGCGAGGTATCATTGCCCATCTATCAGAACAGTTAAAATAAAAAACAGTGACAATACCAAATGCTAGCAATGATGTGGGAAAGCTACATCTCTCATACATTGCTGGTGGAAATGTAAAATGGTACAGCATTACTGGAAAATAGTTTGGCAATTTCTTTAAAAAAAAAAACTAAATATATATTTACCATATGACCTAGCAATAGCACTCTTGGACTTTTATCCTAAAGAAATGAAAATTTAGGTCCACACAAAAACCTGCACACAATTTTTCACAGCAGCTTTATTTGTAATAGCCTCCCCCAACGCCCACTCGCCAAAAAATGAGAGAGGAAGCAACCAAAATATCATATTATACAACAGGTGAATGGTTAAACAAATTGGTACATCCATACTATGGAATACCACTCAGTAACAATAAGGTACAAGCTACAAATTATAGATAGATGCGACAACTTGGATAGATCTGAAGGAAACTGCGCTGAGTGGAAAAAAAAAAACGCTAATCTCAGAAGCTCATCAAATATAAGAATCAATGTATAAAACATTCCCCAAAATGAAAAATTACAGAAATGGAGAGCAGATTAGTGGTTGCCAAAGGTTACGGATGGTGTAGGGGAGAGAGAGGAATGACTACAGAGAGATTGCATGAGGGAGACCTTTGTGGTGTTGGAATAGTTCTGTATCTTGATTGTGGTAATCATTACAGGGGTCTTCATGGGATAAGAAGACACAGAATTATGGGTACATTTTATCTCAATGCCAATTTCCTGGTTGTATTATTGTACTATATAGTTAGGTAGAATGCAACCAAAGGTGGAAGCAAAGTATCTATGGGACCTCTCTGTAATATCTTTGCAACTTCCTATAAATCTATTCAAAATAAAAAGTTAAAAAAAAAAAAGATCGACGCCCAGGCCACACCCCAAACCAAGCAAATTACAGTATCTAGGGGAGGAACCTACCCAATTGTATTTTTCTAAAGTGCACGGAGTAATTCTATGCTGGGAACCATTGGCAGCTCTTGTTATTACTGAAACTACAGGCACGTGGAATACCTATAAATCTGATGGAAGTTAGAAAGGAAGGAGAAAACTACACAAATCTATTTTAGGTCTCTTGAGGGCTTTATTTCCCTAATGTTAAAACTTAGCATTAAAGTGAATCCAAATAATGTGTATGGGATCATCAATCATCCTTTATGTTATAGGCCATTTTCTACAAAAACGCCAGCCTCAATACACTGTTCTTTAGATTCTTAAGCATTTGATATCACTGTTACAATTTTAAGATGCTAAAGAGCAATTACAATCACATTTAAATATGCAGTAATTTTAGAAAGTTAATGTTTCACTGAGTCCCCACTTTAGATGGAGAACAAAATGAGTTCAAGTTTTTATTTTAACAAAGTGCTGACTACAATCAACAGTGACACCTGGGAAATATGTGAAAAGCAAGCATGCCTATTTTGACTACAAATTCTTATGTATTATTGTTGTTAATGATCACCAACTATTACCTAGTAGGCTCTTTGAATCTAACTGTTTGGGAAGTGTGTTGAAGACATAGGGAAGCCAAGGATTATTTTGAGCCAATAAACAGTGACTTGACCAACCAAATGCCTTGTGTGGTCATTAATCATTCTTTATCCCCACCATCAAAAGACACTCACTGTGCATCTATTCAGCGGGGCCAGGAGATCACAGATTTTGGAAAGATTCCTTCCTTGCCTTCAAAGGGTTTTAAATCTGTTTGAGGATGGGGCCAAATCCAGAAAATGATAAATAACAAAGCAAAGAAAGATATGCTGAAATCTGGACTGATGGAAAGTAGAAAAAGGCCAAAGTGCTTGTTTTTACTGGAAGTATTTTTGCATGAGCTGGGAAGGGAGTTTGCATCTTCTAGGCTCACAGACCGCACAGACGAGCAGCTTCAACAAAGCAGATTTATGTTATCTCCCAGGAAGATTTCGCTTAGTTGTCAGTTGTGGACTTACTTCCAAAAATGCAGCTGTTTTGAAAGAAGAAATCTGGCACCAAAAAAAAAAAAGTGAAAATGAAGCATAAGAAATTACCTCACAGCCAACTCTGATCAACAGCTATATCTCCTTCTCCCCCACCTTCAAGGTTTAAAAGTTTTGGATGAGGATGGGGGTGGGGAGGAGACTGAACTCCTTGCCTTGCCCGAAGACCACCGATCTCTTTTCTCTTTTCTCTCTCCAAATACGACCCTCACACACTCTCTCGTTTACAGTCTACGACTTCCCAGATTTGTTTTATGTTCTGGAATGATTCATCCACTTGGAAGCGTTAATGTTCCTAACTGTCGCGAAGTTCAATTTAAAAGCAAAATAAGGATTGATCGCGTTTTAACAGGTGACAGTGCAAATTCTTTTAAAGAAAGTTGTTCTGCGATTGTGGGAGGTAATCAACACCTACTCAAGCATTCTTCTCTAAGACAGCTGAGGTTTATCATTTTCGCTATTTTGGCAATGAATTTTTCCTCCTTTGCGTTACGCCTTTTGGCCGGAGCCTCCACTCTGCAGGTGTCAGCGCTGCAAGGGCCGAACCCAACCGCCAGGATGTCTGCCGAGCCTAGCAGGCGATGCTGCCCAGCAAAACACAAGGCCCGGGGAGACGGCGACTGAGGAAGGGACTGGGACCAGAGCCCTAGAAAACTAAAGCGAGTGCATTTCCCGGCAGGGGGAACCCACAGGAGCCTGGAAAAAAAAGAGAAAGGAAAAAAAAAAAAAAAAAACACCCCCGCGCTCTCAAGCCCGCCTCGAGCAAGCGAGCGCGCGGGCCGAACGGGCTGCTCCAGCTGGAAGTCATTGTGTGCGCTGGCGTCTGCGTTGTCAGGGCGACCGCCCGGCCGGCGCCAGCGGAGGGGGGAGGCGGGCTCCGTGAATGGGTGACGTCACGCGGCCGGCGCCAGGCAGTCTGGGCGGCCGAGCCAATGAATCAGCTGTCCGGGGGAGGGAGCGGCGCGCGGGAGGAGGGTGCAGGAATGCGCCGGGAGCCGCCGTCGCCCCGCCCCGCCCCGCCCCGCCCCGCCCGCCGCGGTTGGAGGCCTGAGAGTCCCCGCTCGGCCCTCCCATCCCGCTTCTGCGTGCTCCCAGCGCCCTGGCTGCGGCCTTGCACCGCGTCCCTTGCTTGCTGCCAGTTTCCCCCACGGGCGCGCTCTGCTGGGAGGCCCACGAGCCTTGGTGGGCGGGGGGGGGGGAGAGTCGGTTAGAGAGGATTTGTTTTCCACTAATTACGACTGTGGCACTTACTTAAAAAGGAAAAAGAAAATAAAACTTGTCCTTTTATATAAAATGTTGATGAATTCACTGCGGCCTGGATATTGTGCTAGGTGCTGGGTGCCGCAAAAAAACTAAAAGGATCAGAGGGCTCTGAGGAGCACAAAATTAAGCAGGGAAGAAGTGTCACAAACTCATGATTGGGCTTGGAGCCAATGGCACTTTCTTCTGTTATTCTGTGGTGCTTGACTACACAGTGCCTTTAGGTTCTAGAAGGTAAATGGCTCCAAAGGATTCAAGTTTTTGAATGCTTCTGTGTTGTGTCTCTCCTCTGTCTTGTCTTGCAGTCCATTATACAGTGCCCTCCAGGAGCGCAAGCACTGGGTTATGGTCACTATTCCCAGCATTTAGAGCACTGTCAGATTCATGGTAAGGACTGGAAATTGTCAATGGATAATCTACAATGCGAGAGCCAATTATCTTTGAGTAAAAGCTTGAGTGAAAAGAGTGCCCTTAAATTCCTAAAAATCTCTTTGGGTGCTTGCTAGTTTGTTTTTGGCGGTTGTTCAAGTCCGGTGATGTATTGTTACTGAAACGGAAAACCGGAGAGCGTGGCCTATTACAGACGATGTCATTAAATCTGCCCTTCCGGCTGCAGTCACTTCCCCTTCTGCGCCTCCCTTTGTTTATCTATAAAATGAGGAGATCTGGTGAGATGTTCTCTTAAGACCCCTGAAATTCTAGGAGTCTGTCACTGTATTTATCAACCTTTAAATGTTGAGTTTACTATTCTTATAATTGTATTTGGTACACATGACATTCATTTAACAGATATTTCAGGGTCCCTGCTATGTGAGTAGTATGTAGTAGAATTTTAATTGAATTAAAAAGTAAATTTTTAAAGATAGGATTCCTGGTCTGAAAACCTTTTATGCAAGTAAGAAATAAACTGGGAAACAAAAGCAAATGCTAGTAAACTGTTACAGACCAGTTCAGTCTCAGCGTTTGATGTGCATCAAGTCACCTGGCATCTGGTTGAAATGCGCACTGAGGCTTGGGAGTCTGCATTACTAACAAGAGCCCAGGTGATGTTGATATTGCTGACCCTGGGCCACACTTTGAGTCAAAAGGATCATGACTATACAGTACCGAGGAAAGCATAAAGTAAACATGTGATGGATGTAAAGTGGTGTCATTTCCTAAAAGCCTGTGGAGGAGGTGAGCTTGAGCCAGGTGATTGAGCATATGATTGGCTGGTGTGAATGAAAAAGCAGAGGAAACAGCATAAATAATAATTGCATTGGAGAGAAAGGAGCAAGAAGTAAGTAGAGGAGTGAAGAGGATTTTGTTTGACTTCAATTAAGAAATATTTAGGGGGTGTACAAAAGATGAGATTGGAGATTTACAGGTGGTAATCAGACAACCTTGGAGGTAGGTTATGGGTCTCAATTAATTTGATATGGAGGAGAAAACTGACGGGCAGTACAATTTCCTTAAATAAGGGCAGAGCTCAGAGTGGAAGCTAAATCTGAGAAACTTAGATTGCAAATATAAATAGCAGAGCCCTTTATACAGAAAAACCACTTGTCATTGTTGTCCAGAATGAAAATATAAGGGAAGAATAAAGCAAGAGAAAGAGACCTATAGGAAATAGTATTAATAGTTCATGCATGGAGTTTTGAGTAAGGTCTGGGCTAAGGAGATGAGGAAATAAGGGAAAGGATTTAATCTGGAAAATTTTATATTTGCATAAATTATAATGTCTGGAACCAGCTGATTAAGTGATCTTTCCCTATAAGAAAATGAAAAACTTCATCCATCATTCCTGTGGTCCAATACAGCGTTTTTTCAACCCTGACTTCACATCATCACTATTTTTTTAAAAATAGGAATGCCTGAGCTCCACCCACAGGAATTTAATCAGAATCTCTGGGAGTGGAGCCTTAGCATCAGTATTTTTAAAGGCTCCCCAGGTGGTGATAATGTGCAGCCAGTGTTGAGAATCACCAATGTAATATACAGTCACCAGCTCGTTCTGTAGGCTTCATTTCTGCCCCTGAACATTTCCCCCAGTGTTAACTATTACACTAGCACTAGATCATTTTTAATACTGGGTGTGTTTTGTGGTGGATTTTGATGGTTTATAGCACATTCTCTAAGCTCAATGTCTTCCATCCCTCATTAACTGTCATGGCTTAGTCGTGAGTATATCCTCATATCTCTCATTGGCAAGAAAAGGAACAGTGATTTGGCACATTGCTGGATGGAAATGACAAACCTAGTTTATGAACCTATGTGGAACCATAGTGTGGCAGTGCAGTTATTTTACTTGATTTTATCTTTGCTTTAATAATCTACTTTAACAGCCTTTTTAGGATTACAGCTAGTGAAAGAGTACTTAAAATAACTACTTGGACCATTGGAACTTTTGAGTCTTCTCTAAAAAATAATTTTAGTTATTCGCTGAAAAAAATCGTGAATGTGAGAAGGATTTGCAGCCTTTTCCTTGGTGACTAACTTAACTTTTTAAACTTCATTGATTCATTTATTCCTGTAACATTAATTGAGTACCTACTGTGTGTCAGGTATTTTTTCAGATAGGAAGATGCCAAGAGAAGAAAAGCATTTTCTGTGTCCTCCAAGAGAAAAAGATAAGCACAGTACATTTCAGATATTGTATTTATTCAGTTCGGACCTTTAAAAGGCATTTGGCCTTTCCACACTATCTGGTAGATGCATTTTGTATTTCTTTAATTCAATTTATTTATTTAGTTCTTTTTTCAAATTGCTAATGAATTTACATGATTCAAAAACCAGATAAAAGAAAATATTCTTCCCACTCTTCAATACATCTGCCTAATTTGCCTCTCACACCCCACCAAAGTCACTGTTATTAATTTTTTAGCTATTCTTTGAGAATATTTTTATGAATATGTAAGCAAATACAAATACATTCTTACTTTTTCCCATTTTTACACTGTTCTATAACTTTTTTTTAAGTTTAAAAATATTGGGAGGGTGTCTTTCTGTATCAGCACATTCTGTTTTCATTTAGTTATTCCTCCACAATATTCTATTGTCTGGAAGTACCCTAATTTATTTATCTTACTGCTGTTGATGGTAATTTAGGTTGTTTCCAATCTTTTATTACAAAACTGCATAAATAACTTTGTACAATGTCTGTATCATTTTGCCCTATGTACATAAAATTTATCTGTAGGATATATCTCTACAAGTGAAATTATAGAGTCGTTAAAGATTGTATGATAACATTCCCGATTGTTTCCTTAAGATAAATTCTTAGGCATGAAATTTCTGGGTTGAATAATATAAATATTTTTAAGGTGTTTTATATTTACTGACAAATTACCATCTAAAAAGTTACTACTGATTCATTTTGTCACTTGCATGGTATAAAAGTACCCATTTCTCTGAAATTTTGCCAGTACTAGAAAATATTTTTTTTCTTTTCATAAATCATTGTTCATTTCATGGGTAAAGCATTGTATATCTATTATATTAGCATGTATTTCTATGAATATTATATAGTTTGAATTTTACCATATGTTTTATTAGCCATTACATGATCAGAGCCATATTTGTTCATTTCCTTTGTCCAATTTTAAAGAATTTTTATTTTTCTTACTGGTTTGTAATAAATCAACATCAACACATTATTAATAGTAATGACATATTTATTAAACCCTTACCTTGTTCCAGGCACTGTCCTAAGCATTTTTAGTTGGTTCTTTGAATTGTGAATATTTTGTCTGAGTTTGGTATGTGTCTTTAAGCCTTATTTAAACATTATTTCCTCTTAAAAACCTATTGAAACTTTAAAAATTACATAATAAAATAAACCAATCTTTCATGTTTTTCTGTTTGTTTGCTTTAACACAAAAAAAAAATTGTGCCACTCTAAAATCAGATTAGCATTCATCTTTATTTTTTTTCTAGTTCCTGCAGGACTTTAAATGACTTTTAAAACCCAAATTAATTGCTAAGTATTTACCAACAGTTAGCTACCTACAAGGTAACTATCTTTTACTGTTTTAAGAAAACATTTGCTTATTTGGAAATAGGATCTTTGTGGAAAAAAAAAAAGAAGAAGAAGAAAGAAGGAAAGAAAAAAAAGAAAGGGAGGGAGGGAGGAAGGAAGGAAAAAAAATTTTTATCCATTTTTTAAAAAATTAGTTTTACAAATACAAATAACTAAAAACATGTGGATGAAGGGGAAACTAAGATTATCCACAATCCCACCAACCCAAGATAATCTCTGTTAACAGAGCAAATCAAGATGATTTTCTATATGTAAAGAAATAAATATATATACACATATGTATTTTTTATAGAAATGGCCTTATACTATACATGTATTTTGTCACGTGCTTTTCCCCCTCTCTTAGCCACTAAGGGTGAATAATATCTTTCTATGTCAATAACTCCTCATCTTTATCACTAGTCCTCCACTGCATGGAAGAGAACTCTCTGATGAGATCAATTTCACCTCCAAGAGAAAGAAACCTGGGCAGAAGCATTCCAGGAAAAAAAACCTCACCTGCCTGTTTGATGTTCTTCAGCTCAGAATTTCCTAATGCAGTTTAATCCCATTGTTTCTCATAGACTTTCAGTTTCTTTGAGGGCCTAACTGCCAGTAAGAAAAGGCTAACACAGTGGTCAATCATTAACCTGCCCCAACAAGAGAGACAACTCAGAGAGACAACTCAGAGAGAAAACAAAAAACACTTTCTTAGCAAGGCCTGGTTCAAAATATTCTTCTAGACTTGTTTTCTTCCAGTTTGCTTTCTCTCCTCTTTCCTGTACCCCAGTGTCTTACGTCTACCCAGCCTACATGCATACCTCCTTTCAGATAATTTTTAACTTATGCCCCTTATTTATTTTTTAACAAAACTAATGACATAATTTGCTCTCCCAGAAATCTGACCTTAGGTTTGTTCTAGCTGCAACACTAGTATAGACCATTCTATCAATTATGAATGTATTCATGTGCGTAGAGGCAATAGTAGACCAGTGGTAATGTTACCTTCTTCTGGAGACTCACTCTTATAAATAAATGATGAGATGTTTCTGTGAAATGCCTTCAGCAAAGGCAGGGGAAAGCATTACTTCTCAGAAGGCTGTACATTTGAAAGATTGAAAACTGATACCAAAGGCTCCTCGATAGGATATAAACCACTTATGTGGAAAGAAAGAAAATGAAAAGAAAGAAATGAACTGGAAACTCTATAATGCTAAATTAGGTGACCGAAATTCTCTAGATGGCAAAATCTAAGTGAACATATCAGAGAGCAAAAAAACATTCTCAAATATGTAGATCTCTCCACCTCCAAATATCTTTTTATGTTGTACATTTAAAATGAATCACTACACTTAAAAATCTTAGATGAAAATGTCATTTATGATACAATGCTACATTCCTAGCATATTCTATTCAACATGATGTTGAAAATGTGGTTAAATTAAGTAATTTCAATGAGAGTGATATAATCTAGTGATATGTATGTTAGATTTTTATTATTAAACATCTTTTTCCTGTTTCATCTAATTAAGATCAGGCTTGTGCAGTAAACTATATTTGCAAGTCCAGATACTAATTCAAATAGCTTCATGAAGTATAGTGACCACCAGCTTCCTGAGCTGATCTTTTCTGTACTGTATATTCTAGCCCTGTTTCTAGCAAATAGAAAATGCTTTGTGGTTGCCACTAGAGGGCAAATAGCCTCCTGGACCTCTCTTGGACCAAAGAGCATCTCAGTCCAGGCAGCCAGAGTTTTAAGGTCTCATGTAACATAGTCTTCAATCTTGCATTGCCCACTCCTAGTCAACTCACCAACTCGGTAAGCTAAGAACATCTCAGGTTTTTTTTTTAATCAAGAGATAACTTCGCTTTTTTACCAGCCCATTTCCATGGCCCCATTTGGGATGATAGAGCTCTTCTCTGAGGACAGGTAACTTCTGACCTTCTTGTCCTAACCCTTTCTGGTCTACTTCTTAAGCCCCACTACTCTGCCAGCCAGATGACCTAACATCACAGCACTCGACAGCATTCTCAGACCCCACGGTGACATAAAAGGCACTTTCCAGTCTGAGTGATTTCAGTTTACCTTTCCAATCTCATCGCCTACTACTCCCTTATGATACCTTTTCACTGTGCCAGTTCAGAGTTACTGGCAGTTCTTTAAACATAAGATGTTATTTCATGCCCCTGCGTCTTTACTGAGGCTATTACTTCTACCTGGGATGCTGGCACTGCCTGCCACACACGGCTGCTGACTCAATTCAGATGTCACCTAAGAGAAGCCTTATACACTCTGCTGCTCTCTTTCTCTGTCCCCTCTTCCTTTTCCAAAGCAGTAGATTTAGTTCTCCCCCTTCTGGGCTCCTCTAGCATCTTGTACACACCTCTGATAACAATGCTAACTCTGCTATCATGGTTATGTCTAACAGAATATGAACATTCCATCTATTTTGAAATGTAAACTCAACTGTTTTGTCTTTTCTTGGCTGCATTAGGAATTGTTAAGAGTTCTAGAAAGGATGGAATGCAAACAACCCCTCTACTCTCCAGGAAGCAGAGACCCAGCAATTGTGGTTTTTGAAGACTGAGCTCTCTCTGCTCGAGTAAGGAGATACAAGATTTCTGCTTGATAAAAATGTGGACTGAGTCGCTAGTTCAAAGAAGCAATTAGGACCTTTGGTATAAAGAACTGTTTGGAAGTGGGAGAGACTGAGGTGGACCAGAACAGATTTGGAGAGGCCAAACATCACAGGCCAGCGACAGGAAAGTGGTCTGAAAATGCAGCTGCTGCCTGGGGGTGCCGGGCGAGTGCACTCGGAGAAGAGCCACAATGAGGGGCACTGTTGGAGTCGTGTGGAAAATCTCTTCACAGCCCTCACCAGAGGATTATCTAGTTGAGTGGGAATTCTGCCTCGTGCAGACGAATAATCACAGGGTACGATTCTCAGCCTGTGATCAAGTTCTTTTTTCTTTTTTTCAAGCAAAAGCAAACTACTTCTCAAAATTATCAAGATAATAAAAAACAAGGAGAGTCTGAGAAACTGTCACAATCAAGAGGAGTCTTAAGGAGACACGATGACTAAATGTAATGCAGTATTCCGAATGGGAAGAGAAAAAGGACATTAGGGGAAAACTAAGGAAATGTGAATAGACACTTTAGCTAATAATAATGTATTACAATAGTATTGGCTCATTAATTATAATTATATATACCATAATAAGGTAAGATGTTAATAATAGGGGAAACCGGGTGTGGAGTCTGTGGAATCTCTGTGTACAGTCTTTCCAATGTCTCTGTAAATCTCTGTAAAACAGTTCTAAAAAATAAAGTTTATTTCAAAAGAAGAAGGAGAAGGGTAAGAAGAAAAACACAAACAAACAAACCTGTCTCCTCTAAAACCTTCAGGACACTGGAAGTGTCCAGGACATCTGAACCCATGAACTCCATGAGTATAGGGACTGATTCATGCTAACCTCCTCCATGGCCAGCGTACAGAACTCAGGATTAATAAGTGGCCAATGCATAGCTATTCAACTAAAATTTATTTCCAATAGGGAAGAAGCAAGAGACAGTAAAAATGATAAGTAAAACTGCAAAATATATTTTGTTGTTTATCAACTTAAGTTGATAAAAAATTTTGTAGGAATATTCAGTTCAATAGAGTTTGCCCTGACATTTAGGATGTTATATTAGTTCAGAAAATAATACAAGACTCCATTCTTTAAGAATACTACTTTTTTTTTTTTTTTTTTGATGTTAACTTGGAAGAAAACCATCCTTATAAAAATGAGATATTAAAATCAAGGCATAAAATACACAAATAGAGATCAGGGACATGGTGTCTAAATAGTTTTAAGTAAAGAACAAAGGTTCAATTTATTTTTCATATGAAGGGAAGCAAACACATTAAAATTCTCCTAGGTACTAATATTTGAAGTACATAGACTGAAAATTGAAAGTTCTCACATATTTTTGATATAAAAATTGTTCTCTAATATGTTTTTAAAGTCTAGTGAAAATCACTTGACAAATGATACTTATTAATTAGCATTTCATCCAGGAGGGGAGTATTTCAAAATAATTTGTAATATGCACATTATATTTTTAATTTTGCATATCTCACAATATTTGTCTTTCAACATGGGAAGGTATAATAGAAATTTACACTTACAAGAAGAAGGTATTGTGGAAAACGAAGATGGCCCCAAAATAAGGGTCCAGGTAATGAATTTGAAAGCTTTCCTCTGCCAGGATCCCGCACATTTACTGAATCAGCTGGGGGTCTTGCTGATGAGGCAGGACTCTGCTACGATGTCTTGCTTGTCACAAGGGAAGCTATCAGCCACACAAATATAAAGCTAAAACCCTTTCTCTTTGGCAAGGAAGTAAAAACCGAATAGATTTTTAGCTTTAACAGACAGCCCGTACTGATACTTCATTCTTGACATATTGTGAGAAAAGTAAAAAGGTCATTTTTCTGGTACTCTCAGAATAAATTTAAATCAGTGATGTTTTAAAATGTGTTCATTTCTTGATGATAATTGATTACATGAGATAGATTCTCTGTTTCTCAAAATAAAAAAAAAAATAAGAGGAATGAAGAAAAGGAAAGAGAACAAAGAAATGTGTGTGATTGAAGGCAACAGGGCGGAAAGAGTTCTGGGTGGTATAGAGAGGAATGGAGACCCTCTCTCTCTGTCGATATCTCTGTAAGTGGACTATCATGCCTGCTCTAAGGGCTTATTATGCTTGGAAATTTTGTATGTATTTTCTAATTCTCTTAACAACCTCAACAAATCAGTTACTCTCCATATATTTTAGAAATTAGGACTCCAAAGGTCAGAGAGTTCAGTAACAAATCCAAGGTCACCTACCTGGCAAGAAGCAGACCCAGGAGTCAAACCTAGATCTATATGATTTCATAGACTATGGAAACTACTACACTGCCTCTCAGCACTTCCCTGTCAAAACTTTTCAGGTATGATTTTGGATTGGAAATTTTGATTAGTTAATTCATATTTATAAGAGCCACCAAAGGTTCAATTCATTGTTGAAGCTAATTGAACCTCATCAATTCTCTCAGCATTTTTTTGATATATGTAATCTTTGTTATCATTTGTGGTCCATAAAAAACTATTTTATTATTTCTGCCAAATCCTTAATGCCATACTATAAACCAAATCAATCTGCAATTTATTGCACTGGTACCATTATGCAACATCTGTATTCGAAGTGTTGAGAGCAGTGCTCAAAATCTGATTCCCTGCTTTTTACAGCCCAGTTTTTCTTTTGGTTTTTGGTCACATCCTGTCTCCTCGTTTGCCTAGTTATTTTCTACTGCCAGACATTGTATGTGAAAATTGTTAAGAGACTCTCTGTATGATGCTATATTATTCTATATAATTCTCCAGAGATAATGTACATATGCTTTGGGCAGGCAGCTAAGTGAGAGGCACTAGTAACCCAAAATATCTTAATCTAATCCACAATCAGAGATCACTTGAGGTTGGGTTTTAGTTCCTGTAAGAATTGGTGTAGTTCCAGTTCAGTGTCATGCCTAGGAATAGTCCTTCTGGATCCAAACTGCCTAAGGTATTTACCAAGATCTCTGCTCCTCAGCAAGCATTGACCCCCAATTTTTGGTCACTCAGCTCCATGAGTCTGTCCAAAGATCTCTCAGTTTTCATGTTCTAAGCCATAGATTTCAGAATTAGCAATCACCTTTATGAAAAAAGGGAACCCAAATACCAGATTCACCTCCATAGACGTTTTATTTTTTTTGAGACAGAGTCTTACTCTGTTGCCCAGGCTAGAGTGCCGTGGCATCAGCCTAGCTCACAACAACCTCAAATTCCTGGGCTCAAGCGATCCTCCTGCCTCAGCCTCCTGAGTAGCTGGGACTACAGGCATGTGCCACCATGTCTGGCTAATTTTTTCTATATATTTTTAGTTGGCCAATTAATTTCTTTCTATTTTTAGTAGAGACAGGGTCTCACTATTGCTCTGGCTGGTTTTGAACTCCTGACCTTGAGCGATCCTCCTGCCTCAGCCTCCCGGAGTGCTAGGATTACAGGAGTGTGCCACCACTCCCGGCCTCTCCATGGACTTTTATCTTCTTGCTCTTGACTCCACAATTCTTCATTGCCTTCTTGGCTCTGCAACAATTTTCAGATTTTTATTGTTTTTTAATTTTAGTCCAGCTTCTCTAGCTGCTCTCAGTGGGAAGATTGGTACAAAACAACCTAGTCTGTTATTGCTGGAAGAGGATTTAATCATACAGTATCAATTATTTTTACTTATTGTCAATAAAAACATAATTTCAATTAAAACTGAGATATCTGGTTTCTCATTAAAAAAATTATAAGTTATGGCAAAGTGGCCCCAAGTTCCTTCATGTCAGCAATGTGTTGAATCAAAAAGGCTGCCACTTTGAAACGGGTCAGGCAAAATCCAGTTCACAAGTACCTTTCCAACATCTTAGCTTCTTATACCAGTCGCCTTTGTTCATTTCTGCTACTTGTCTGGCCCCGTTAGGTATTTGCTTTTGTGACCTCTGGTTCAATTGACTAATTACAAACTAGGCAACAGGAATCCATATAGGCTAACTCAAGTTTTTTTCCCAGAAAGTTAATTAGCACCCAGAAGCACACAGGTTTTGCTTAGCCCCAATGATAACCCTTGGAACTAAAAAAATTTCAGTTCATATACAATAGTGAGATAATCACACAACATTGTTTTTTTGTAATATGTATGAAGTTTGCATTCAAAAACATTTTTCTTTTTCACTTGATAACTCACAAATTTTGATTATCTACAATATGACCAAGCAATTCTAATCCATATCAATTGCTTAAAGACTTACAGTTTCTTCAATGGAGCCTCATTTCCTTGTTTCCTCAATTGAACTAATTAAACGGTTGTGCATGGAATTTTGCAAAAATTAGTTTGGATAATAGTGATGATTAAGTTTTGGGGGGGAAAGGTCAACTTCTCAAACATTCTATCCTTGATTGGCAGAAATTCGTTCCATTTCTCACTCATCAAATATTTAAGCAGACGCCCTGTACCGGGCACTGTCCTAAATGCTGAAGATGCCAAGATGAATAAGACACAGGCCCTGACCTAGATCAGTTCATCGTGGTAGGGAGATGGATATGAAAAACAGTCCTTACAACACTCTGTGATAAATATTATAATTGAGTTATTAACCAAGAGCTATGGGAGTAAGTGGGGAAAAAAAGGTTTCTCAGAAGAAGTGGCATTTCAACCTGCTCTGGAAGAGAATGATTGAAGTGTTGGACAAGTAAGGAAGAAGAAGGAGGTCTTTGTGGTTTCTTGCCTAAATCTTTCTACCCGAAAGGCTCACTCCGGTTTCCCTGCTTCACATTTTTTCCTCCAGCAACCTATTGTCTACACTGATCTTTCCAAAACACAAATGTTATCACAGCTTTCTCATCCTTTTCATGATGAATTTAGACCCCTAGGCTAGCATCCAAGGCCTTTGCCATTTTCAGCCCCCACTCAACCTCTAGCTCTGATTCCTGCCTCCCAGGTAGTCACGTGCTGCAGCTGGACTGGAACATTTAGAAGACCATGGTAGCACATGCCTCATATCTTTTGCATGAGTTTTCTCTGCCTCATGCTTGTCTTCTGTGCTTCTATCCAGTGCTTTATGAATCCTTCCATTAGCACCTATGCACCATACAGTAAAATCTGACTATCTTGTCTGGGTTCATCCAAAAGACTATCGAGTCCATATAGCTCATCCCCATGCTTAGCACATAACTGGTTCTTACTGCATGTTTTGGGTAATGAATGAGCTAAACAAACATTGTGATAACTAATGCAGCTATGGTTCAAGGGTAAAGGGATAACCTGGCAGGAAATGAGATGCATTAGGTACCACCTATATATGTAGATAACTGTATCCCAGAATATTATATACACACTTTCATTGATATGTTGCTGCTAATTTCTGAGATACTGTTCTTTACTTGAGCTCAGGATTATACCATAGTTAATAGGCTTTTCAATATCATTTGATTTGAAAGAAACTTTATTGGATCCTGATAACAAAGGAAAATGCAAGATACCCTGACAGTAGCATCAGAAACTTAAATATAAATTGCTGAAAGTAAAACATTAATTATGGCTACCTCTTTGAAATCAAGGTTTCTCTAAGGCTTACATATGCACTATCTCTATCTACTCTTCCAGATTGCAAATCTCAGTTGCTATCTATTGGGTCTGAGGTCTTTATAGCTCTAACTCTGTCTTCAAAAGTTAGAGTTCTAAATGCAACTTGATATCCCAGATCATGTCGTGGAATAGAAAAAGTACATTAATGAAAAAACTGGCAAAATCCAAATAAAGTCTGTAGCTTAGTTAACGGTAAAATAACTAAGTTATTCATCATCAAAAATGTACCATATTTATATAAAATGTGAATATCTGGGAAAATTGGGTAAAGAGTATATGGGAACTTTATGAATCTATCATTGCAAGTTTTGTGTACACTTAAAACGGTCCCAAATAAAAAAATTATGTTTTAAAAAGATGGAGGATAATAAGAATTATGTTCAGAGCATATATGACCTACAGAGAAATAAATTCACTCAAAAACTGCCCATGATGTATTATTAGTACAGCCTGATGTATCTTAGCTAATTCATAATGCTGGGTACCAATGACTTTCTTTACAAACATCTTTCTGTGCTGCTCTTTGCCTTCCAGACTTCCTGAATTTTATATTTATATGTACATTCTAGGGAAAATTCACGGGTGTCTTGTCTTTAATGCTCATTGTCTTTGCCTAGAACTGATATTCCCAAGATCCCTCATTAAGCTAGAAAAGTCACTGGGAAGTAATCCATACTCTTTGAATAATAATACTAAACAAAGAATAGCAAAATATAAAAAATAAAAGCATATACATTAGAAATTCTTTGACAGTATATTCTTTTTTCATTTTTTTTTGTGTGTTGTAGATAATTTAGGGAGTAAAGACAAAAAATATTTTGTTTTTATTGTTATAAATTAACATTTAATTGTGATAAATAAGGGAAGAGGGAGACATTCAATGCACTGTCGTTACATGGCATTTAAGGCGACTGTGGAAACAAAATGAAATGCTAAATTATGTTATGATAAGCAGATGTTTCTAAGTAATGTCAGGTAAGTAGTACACAGCTTACCATAGCAGGAAGCATCCTTCACCAGGTTACTTCCATGGTTTGTGCCTATGTAAATACAATCTGCAATATTGAGAATCAAAAATTTTAAAAATCCAATGAAATATCAGATAATTAGGCAAACTAGCTGCATGATGTGCACTGTAGAAAATCTAAGCTTAATAATAAAATTACTGTGTGATCCATTCTTTTCCAAGACCTAATAAAAGAGCCTTTTCTCCTTAAAGCTACCAAGAAGTGCATTCTTTCTGAGAATATGTGAAAATATCATTCTCATACATGAAATTCTGAAATCCACAAGCAAAAAGGATCAAATACAGCTGTCCTCAACCTTTTTGGCCCTAGGGACTGGTTTGGTGGAAGACAATTTTTCCAGGGAAGAGGAGTGTAGATGGAGCTCAGGCAGTGATGCGAGCGATGGGCAGTGGCTGTAAATAAGATGCAGCTTCCCTTGCTGTTCACCTGCCACTTACCTCCTGCTGTGCACCTCCCACCCCCACCCCCTTTCCTAAGTGACATGGAAGACAATTTTTCCATGGATGGACGGAGGGGAGGAGGGCAGAGTTCTGTGGCCTGGTCCACGGCTGAGGGGTTGGGGACTGCAGAAATAGAACAGGGACTAGTGGGAATGACCTGAGTGGGAAGAATTTTGTTTGACCCCACAAAGCAACCAGGCAAGTGAGAAGTCTAGACCCGTAACCAGAGTTTCCAGGTGGCTGCCAGAGCTGTTTCCTGTCCATGGTTAGAGAAGTGTAGAAAATACAAGTGACCTTACAGGCCACCTGGAAAACACCTGAACATTCTCTGGGATAGTTGGAGATAAAAGGGCAGTAGCAGATAAGAGGAGTTTTAAATTACAGACCTCAGCATCAATGTGGAGAGGATACTCAGAGAGCTATGGGCATGCCACAAAGATCCTCCGAAACAAGGTCTAGAATGTGTCCCCTAATCCACAAACATTCTGAGTGCATTCATTCATTTCAAGTATCCTATTTACAAGGAAATCCAGGAATACTTTTAAATGATGAGTAAGAAAAAGCGAAAATTTTTTTTTCACTTAGAGACTTTGGAACAGATTCTTCTACAATGCATTCTTCCACTCAGAAAGTAGGCACTTTGGATAGCTATATCAACCCCCTGAGGTCACTGAAAATACAGAAAAGCAAAATTTCTTCTTAAAAACATTACTAAACGGTACCCTAGCAGACTGAATTTAAAAGCAGGTGATAATATTTTTGCCCAAATTGACATGTCTCTATCTATATTCTGAATACATCAAATTTTAAGGTCTTTCTTTCCTGTGCTCGCTGTCCAACAGCACAAAGTAAAGTAGATGAAGCACCTTCCATTTCTAATGGGCTTTTACCTTGTTTGTGAAGTTTCTTTCCGGCTGCACCACGTTGACAGCATTTGACCTGGCTGAGGAACTCCCTGCTCCTTGAAACAACTTCTTCCCTTGTCTTCCCTTTCTCACTGGCTTCTCTTCTCACACTCGTTTGCTGCCTCTTCCTTTTCTCCCCAATCTCTGAACACTGAAGGGATGCAGAACTTGGTTCTTGGACTCCCTCTCTAGCGACAGTCTCTGTCTAGGAGACGTTATCCAGTCTTGCCGTTTTATATGCCATTCATGTGGAGAAAGATCGTTGCCAAATTTCCATCTCCATCCCAAACATCTCCCCGGAACACTAGAGGTGTATGTCCAACTGCCTACTCCACATCCCCACTCGAATGCTCAGTAGGCATCTCAAATCAATGTGTGCAGAACTACACTGTTCTTCCCTCAACCCTGCTCCTCACACAGGATTCCTCATTACTAAATGTTAACTCTGTTTTCCAGTTATTAAGACCAAAGTCTACGGAATCATTTTTGACTCTTCTCTACAACCCACATTCATCCCACTGACCACACCTTCAGAATATAACCGATTACTTCTGAATACCTCTCCTGAATCGCACTGGCCAAAGCCTGGGTGCTTGCAGTAGCCTCCTCCTTTCTTCTGTCCTTGTATTCTGCAGAACTTTCTCAACACAGCAGCCAGAGGGTCTTCACCTCTGTCCCTCAGTATCCTACTGACCGTTACTTAAAAACTCTCTTGAGGAAATTGCTGTCATTCTTGGGGAAGGCAAATCATACTGGCCTGCAAACCTAAATTCGTCTGAAAACAAGACCCCCACATCAATAACTTAATTAATTAATTATAAACATGACACTGGAGTTGAGCAGAACCTTACGAATCAATCAGTTCTAGGCTCTCATTGCATGGAGGAGAAAGCTGAAGCATAAAAGATGGCATGAGCCTCACCCAGTCAGTAGTGGAGCCAGATGAGGTCTCAGTTCTCATTACTTCTCCAGAGCTGGTACCTATGAGTTTTTGTTTTTTTTTCCAAAATATTTTGCAGATTGCAAATCATGTTTTTCCCCAGATCTACTGATTTTATCTTCAGATAACTTATAAATTACAGAAGTTATACAGTTCAGCTTCATAAAAGGATGTATTATATGTAACTAGCTTTTAAAATGAGATACCAGAGTTAATAATAATGTTTTTCATGATTTATCATTCTGTTGAATTTTGAGATCTTTTAGGGAGTAAGCTCATGTTGTTCTCACCAAACTCTGTGAAGAGTTCTCATTGTCAGAAAAAGGGCTCCACCCTCATCTTTGCTGGCTGTGATCAACAGTAATGCCAAAGCTACTGCGCTGGTTACACTGTATTGGGAGTTCTCCAAAGCAAAACCTGGCTGGGTAAACCCTACTCCTCCTTTCTCTCCTAAGAGGCTATATTTGGAAAACCAGTTTACCCTGCTCATCTTGGATTTTCTGTATTTATTTTTTGACAATTCCTCCCCGAACCATGCCTGGCTTAATATTAAGTTTGAAAATATAACATGCACACGAATACTAGTATTTAAATGATCAGTGGTTAGAATTCTATGAGTATCCTGTACATGCATATCTATCAATATAGATATTGATATAGTTTTAGATATAGGTTATTAATCTCTTTGCCTCTGATTGACTTCTTTTGCTCTTTTAAAGTTCTTAATCTGCATTTACTTTACTGATGGCATCTGCTAACTGATTTCACTCTGTCTTTCATTTTGAAATAATATCTTTCAGGATTGTTGTGAAGTTAAACATTACATCTGTATGTAAAGTGCTTAGTACATAGACAATCAATAGTAAATAAATAAACTTATTGAACCTAGTACAATTCAGTAAATGGCAGCTACTATATGCTGTCACCATCATCATCATCCGTCTCCACTTTGCTCCCTCCCCAGTTCCTTCCCACTCACAGCTTGTTGACTCCTAAAGTTTCTGCACAAATAACTCTCAAAAAATTCTGCCTTGAATTATCTACCTTTACCCATAGGCTTGATGAAATCCCATATGTGTAATATTTGTTTTTTTAAATTTACTATTAAACTTACTGTTGACGAGGCCACTATTTTTCAAAATGTGGTCCTTGAATCACTACCTCAGAGTAAAATTGAATACCTAGGGATGCTACCCAGATATCTACATTTTAAGCGAGTACCTGGGAGATTATTTTGCACATTAACATCTGGGAACCAGTGTTAGCTACAATCAGTGTCTTTACTTTTGCCAGTGATTTTTAATATGATGAAAGAGGGATTTATCTGAACACATCCTTAAAGTAATTCATATTTGCAGTGTATAATTTCCTAGAAACTATTGATCAGAACAAAATGTATATTATTTTTATAAAGGTTTCAGTCTCCAGAGGAAATAGAAGGACCTAGAACATACTGATAGATAACAAATGATAATACAATAGATTCAGTACCTTAGATATTCGAAAAGATGCAAGAGTGAATACATACACGTCCTTAAATTTTGAACTCAATGTAACATAGTTGTAGGGAAACTGGCTACTTATTTCCTTGCTTTAATTAGAAGATTGAATTTGACAATGCTGCGTTGTATATGAGGTGAGTTGTTGCAAATCCTTTTTGGAACTATGTAGATTCTGCTTTCTAGCATCTATAGAAAAACAAGTCAATAATCAGAATTCACCTGTACAATAGGACTGTGGAGTAATGGGACTAGTTTTCTTGGATGATTGATGGAAATGGAAATCAGAATTGATCATTTAGGACTATACTTTGTATTTCAAGATCACAGCCACTAAATATCTCCCAAGTTGTAGATGAGACTGTTGTGCTAGGTGGTAATGTATAAGGCATGCACATAGCAAACTGGATGCTTTAAAATAAGTGCTGACATCTTTTACAAGATGAAATATTAGCATTCTTGGCATAGGCCATGTACCTTCATCACCAAGGTGCCTGTTTTCTCTCCTGACTGCCTGTAGTAAAGTGGTATTAGATATTCAAAAGTGAAGTCCAGTGAAGCATTTTACTAAATCTATAATTGCAAAGCTAATTAGAGATTGCAAATGAAGAGGAAATAGTCTTCACAGATATAAGAAGCCCATGGAACAATAGAATCTTACATTTGGAAGCTACCTAGTTAATTTCCAGTCCAATCTCCCACCCAGCTCATAATATTGCACTTTCAATATCTGAATGCATGGGAAATGTTATGTGTTTATCTAGTAAATATATCATGTTCCAAGGATTGTAATTAAAATAGCTCATTGGTTCAAAATACCTTTGCTAATATTTTTTCCCTCCTTATATTTACTTTCCTAAATGTCAGACCTGGATCCTAAACCCCATCTCTTATATTTTCTTTTCTATGTTATCTCTGAAAAATTTGAATATTTATTCAGTTCATGTCTGGATACTTCCCAATAAGTAAATCCAAACTCTTTCCCCTGCCTCACCCCACTATAAAATAACCTTTATTCATGCCAGGTGTGGTGGCTCATGCCTGTAATCCTAGCACTCTGGGAAGCCAAGGTGGGTGGATCACTTGAGCTCAGGAGTTTGAGACCAGCCTGAGCAAGAGCGAGACCCCAGCTTCACTAAAAAACTAGAAAGAAACTAGCTGGACAACTAAAAATATATAGAAAAAATTAGCTGGGCACGGTGGTGCATGCCTGTACTCCTAGCTACTCGGGAGGCTGAGGCAGGAGGATTGCTTGAGCCCAGGAGTTTGAGGTTGCTGTGAGCTAGGCTGATACCATGGCACTCTAGCTGGGGCAACAGAGTGAGACTGTCTCAAAAAAAAAAAAATTAACCTTTATTCAGCATGTGTTACAACCATTGATAAAATTTTAGAAATTAAACAGGCAAGAAGAGAAGCCATACCGTTCTAGATGTGTAATTTTTATTCAAAAAAAGAAAGAGAATGACAGGCAGACCTTGAGCCAGTTTCCCCACTCCACCACATACCATCCCACTAGCAAGTTGATGGGTGGTTGAGCAGCAGTCCTTGAAGTTGGCTACCACACTCGCTTAGTCTGTTCACCCACCCTGAAAATCTGGAATTGTCTGCAAATTCACTGACAAGAACAGCAAAAATAGAACTATGGCCACAACTTCTTCCCACTTTTTGAAACAATTCTAAGTTTGATCAAGACATAGGACAGTTAACACTATTTTTTTTTAGGCAATTCAAGTCAGAAGGAAGAAAGAGGTCCCTTTATAGCACCTGCCATAAACATTGTAGAACCGCCATTTTAATAAAGTGATAGCCAGTCTTCTTCAGTCCATAGATATAAAGGTGACTCAGGAGCCTGATGGCTCAGCAAACATGCTGTGGCAGGATGAAGGAACACTGCTCTGTTTTCACTATTTCACGTCCTTTCAGAAATTAAATAATAGATTTCTAACCACCTGGATTATAAAACTGCTGCCTCATCAACAAGTTAAAACATCAATCATATTCCAGTTGAAAAAATGACAACTCATTTTTATTGTAAAGATATTTCTATTCCAAGACAAATTTTGACAAAATAAACCAGGTATATTGGTAATATATTATAATTGCCATTTCTAAATTCATATTGTTGAATAGAACCCTTATATGTACTTATATTACATAGCCCTATGTTTGGCTGTTCAATCAAATGAATGATCATTTGAATCTCCAAAAAGAAACTTGATAAAAATTGCTTTTCTATTTACTTAATCATCATTTACATTTTTACCAATAGGACAGAGGGTTTATCTTTTGCCATCAGATTACAGTATGGTGGTTACTACAGACTTCACAAGAAAACTGGTTTGACCTAGGGGAATAAAATGGTTTGGGTCAATAGGGATGAATATGATGATTAGTTGGCTAGCAGAGGGAACATAAACATCATTGCCAAATTGCAACTGCATTTATGTTCTGATTGGCGAGAAAATAAAGAGTTGAAAGAAAAGAATAGGAAATTTAGCCTAGTGATAAATCCTGCATCGAGAAGAGAACCAGCAGAAAGAGAACCAACCAAGACCCTACTCATCGTGCATGCTCCTATTCTTGCTTTTGCAGACCACATGCTCTGCTTTCTACATCAGTGGCATCTCCTTCCTACTACTTTCCTCACTTAAGAAGATCTCTAGCAAATTTATTATTTAAAATTTTAGTTGCTCTTCTAAAGCTTTCTATCTAGAACCTTCCTGGAACATCAGCTGATTTGGTGGACTTCTCACTACTCTGCTCTAGCCTTTTTGCTTCCCACTGAAACAGGCTGGTCACTCTCTGAACATGTGCAAAATCTGCAGGTTACCCTGAGCAACTGACCTGAGCAGCCAATTAATCCGAGCAGCCATGTGAGCACTTACTATATGAATAATTCTCTTTACTGACTTACAAAAGGATAAGGAAGAACTGGCCTTGCCTTTGAGATGCTTTGACTTCTTTGAAGATCTAAAACATGCAATGCTGACATAGCTTTAAAAAAATTTCATAGTAGCATGTCAACAACTGCAAACTGTGATATAATATTGAGAACAAATAAGCACATCAGACATGATAACAGTACACAGCAAAAAAAGGGAAACAATTAAAATATTAATAATAAAGTATTTGATAAAGAAGTTATGACACATTCATGTAATAGAATACTATGCAACCATAAAAGGTATTACAAAGACAGGTAACTATTGCTATGGAAACATATTCACATTAAATGAAGTGAAATTAGGTTTCCAAAAAAAATTAGGTTTCCAAGAATAAGTATTGCACACTACAATTTTTGTTCAAGAAATAATATTTATATGCATAATATCTGTATACATGAAGAAAATCTGGAATATGCACAATAAAATATTAACAGAGGTTATTTCTAGGTGTGGGTTTGTAGATGACCTTTACTCTCATTTTTATGTTTTTCTGTATTTTTTGATATTTTTTCAATTTGTATATGCTTTTATTATAAAATAGAAAGCAAAGTGATGTGAAAGTGTTTATAGCCAAGGAATTAATGAGAGATGGTTTTTTGGGTGGAGAACCACGCATCACGAAATCCTACGATGTCTTTTGAAAGAGCTGATGACTGTGGATTGGAAGAAATGTGAGTGGAAAGTGTTTCACATGGAAAGACTATCATGAGATGAGGAAAAGTACTAATTAAATATAAGGAAATGAAGGTGGAGTGTTTGAATGGAGGCGAAGAGAACAACAAGGGGGAACCTTGCATTTTTCTCCTTCAAGCTTCTGCACACGCTGTTCCCACTACCTGGAACATCTTCTTCTAATGATTAAGTCATCTCTCAAGATCCAGCTCTAGTAAATTTCCTTTGGCTTAAGCTTTGGTTTTTGGCCCCACTGTGCCCTATCCATGCCTGTACTGTTGCACCGAACATACTATATTGCATTAATTGATTTTTAATTTGTTTAAGACATTTTGTAAACAGCAAACTTCATGAGGGTAAGGGACTTATTTTTCTTAAACACTTGTCATACAGTAGGTATACAAAACATGTTTGTGTAGAATTGGCTTGAATCGATTTTATTGAATTGAAACAGTTTTGGTGAAGGATCAGTTAACAGACAGCCTTAAAAGTAGGGCTGAAGAGTTAGGCTTGGTAGAATTCATAATACAGAGGTCTTAAGCATACATCTCATTGGTATATGAGGATGGTTTTTCCAGAAGCTAGATAAAGAAAGCATTAATATTCTTTCTACTGTGTTCCCCAGAGATTAGAGGTATCAGTTCTGGGGAGACTATTAATGGACAATGTTGGAAGGTGCCAAACGTTGCCCATTTAACAATCTGCTGAAGGGCAAAATCATTTTATTTATTACAGGTTGTAGATTCCTGATAAAGACAGAACAATGTGTTGATTGCCAATATCAAAAACATTTTCACCAAGTTACTTTGTCATCACATAACTTCAATCCTATGCTCACTAACCTCGATGACAATATATGTTGCATTTTTGCAATGTTGTCATAGCAATCATCTTATTTTGCATGCTAGCATTTATTTTACTTATTACCAAAACATAACTTAAAGAGAGAATCATACATTAATGAACTTAATGGTTGACTTAATGCACAAGACAGTTTTTAAATGGTAAACATGGTTGCATCAGACCAAGTATTATCTAATGCTTTACCAAACTTAGATTTCTCTGTCAAACAGTTATTAATATATTTTAAGAAAAGATATTTCATTAAGGCTTTTAGTCTTTAAGGAATACACTTTTGATTTAATTCTATTCATGAGAAAATAGTTCTACCTACAGGATTACAATCCCTTCCAAAGAGATGGTTTTGTTTAAACCGGAGTATTTTAATATAGAACTACCAGCATTGATAAAGTTCGAAGTTAACCCAGTCCTTTTTCCTTTAATTCTGAATTTTTAATATCTTTAGTGCTTAGTTGCACATGTTTTGCTAGTATAAAAAATGTACTAGTTTAGTTATTTCAGGTGCAAGTGAGTTTTCATCGTACTCATCTTCGTTAAAAGGTCATTTTCCACTGCAGGTACAAAGTTCGCTGACACTGTGGCCTATCCCGCAACCAAGAACAACTGTGTAGGGAATGCAAAAATGTCTCAAAAATTCCCTTGGTCGGGGCTGGGGGTGGGTGGGAAGCAACTTTTTCTTGAACATTGTATCAGTTCTCTGGAACTGTGACCTAGATAACCAACAAACTGGAAAAGTTTTTCTCTTAGTGAAGGCAGATTTACTGGACGCATAGTCAGTATTCAGTTCCAAGGTGTGAAGAAATTTACTGTTTATTTAGCATTTTTCCTCAAAGTAATTAAAATACATTTAATTATGCTTTTTCTATATTTTGTAATTATTTGTATCACTTTAAGAGAAAGTGAAATACAATTAAAACCTTTTCAGTAGTGTGAATCTAGCAGGAATTTGTTCTTAGTGATGACTTCACTTGTGGTGTTACCTGTTCAAAGAAAGAATGCAGGAGACAGATGTATATCAATATTTATTTTGGTGAATTTTTAAGAAATAATAATAATAATTCTTGTCTAGAATTTCTCTACTAAAGGATACAGTGAGATAAAGCAAGAATTTCATCTCTTTTGCATCTTCATAACCATTTTATCTACTACAAGCCCCTTTCTATAATGGCATAGACATCAGTGGACGTTGAGTATCTAGTATGTACTAGATACTGGATATTATCCCCTGTTGTTTATTTATTGCCCTTCTCCTGGGTCTTTCAAAAACAGTTAACCCTCACTCTACCCCTGTGAATCCCTCCCCTTGCTAGATGGAGAAGCTGCACTTACACAGGTTGAGCTATAGAATTTTAGAGATAAAAATATGGTACCCATTGGGAATTTTTGCTCCCTGCTCTGGAAGTAACAGTAGAATATATTTAATCTTGTTATAGTGTTTATTTATTTTTTTGCTAAGGAAAGACTAGAGAGGATGAAAAAAAATGTAGGCCATCCTGAATATGGAATTACAAGGCTTCTTATCTTCTCTACCCAGTGTGTGGCTGCCCCTTGGCAGCTGCCAATTTTGGATAATTGAGGCAGCTACAACTGGAGTGAAGCACAGAGGCAGGAGTACAGAATATGGCTTTAGTTTTTGCACATGGGAAAAAACATTTCAAATAATCAGATTGGGGCCTCCTCGGAGATGTAAATCCATGTTATGCTAGAACAATACAAAACAAGGAGGAGTGAATGTGGTTTTTAGTATAGTCTATTTCCAACAAGTGATGAAATATGTTAATGGATAACCATCATAGCTGAAATATTAAATTGGTATATGTCTCATGCCTGCTTTAGAATATATCTCCCCACCATGCCATTAACACTGTGATACCTGATGGACAGCAATTTGATACAGAGTTAATAAGATAGTAAACACATCCATCATTCTCATGCCCCTTTGGCCCTTGCATAGATGGTTTCATTTCTCTTGGGTAAATATCTGAGAGTAGAGTGGATGGGTCATATGGCATGTGTATATTTAACTTTCTAAGAAGCTGCCAAACTGTTTTCCAAAGTAGTTTTCCTCATTTTACATTCCCACCAGCAGTGTATGAAGAGTTCCAGTTGTTCCATACACTCACCAACACGTAGTATGTTAGGTCTTTAAGCAGTTCTGATAGGTGTGTGGTGGTATCTCACTGTAGTTTTGATTCGTATGTCCTAAATGGCTGATGATGTTGAGCATCTTTTCACGTGCTCATTTGCCATTTTTATTTCTACTTTACTGGATTATCAGCTCGAGTCTTTTGCCTATTTTTAAATTGAGTTGTGTGTTTCCTTATTATTGTGTTTTGAGATCCTTTATATGCAATATTCTGGGTTCTTTACATGTTTTGGATACAAGCCCACTTTTGAAGACATCCACAAACTGATTCTCAAATTTATATAGACATGCAATATACCCATAAGAACCAGAACAGCTTTGAAAAAGAAGAACAGCGTTGGAGGATCAATGGCTCAACACCATCTGATTTCAAGGCTTATTATAAAGCTACAGTAATCAGGACAATGTGGTTGTGGCATAAAAACAGCCAAATAGACCAATGGGACAGATTTCAGAGGCCAGAAATAGACCCACTCATATACGCTATACACGACCAATTTTTGACAGAGGTACAAAGGCAATTCAATGGAGAAAGGATATAGTCTTTTCAACAAAGGGGGCTGAAACAATTGGATCTACATATGCAAAAATATTAACTTCAATCTATACCTTGCTCCACATACAAAGATAACCTCAACATGGATGATAGACCTACACATAAAACAGAAAACAATGACTAGCTATATCATTTGTGAGCCCCAGTGCAAAAGAAAAATGTAGGTCCCCTTGTTAAAAAAATTACTAAGAATTTCAAGATGGCAAGATCAGAGCACTAACCCAAAAGTGGGGCCTTTCTGGGTACAGGACCCTATGTGACTGCATAAACTCCACACCATGAAACTACCTCTGCCTAAAAAGTATAAGTCTTCTAGGAGAAAACTTTTGTAACCTTGAGTTATGAAAGATATCTTAAATAGATACAATACCAAAAGCATGAGTCATAAAGGAACAAATTGCTAAATTGAATGTCATCAAAATTAAAATTTTCTGTTCTCAAAAGAGATCATGAAGTGAATGAAAAGATAAGCCACAGACTGAGAGATATTTGCCAAAAATGATAATAAATTTTAACATTGTTTACTCATTATGTGCCAGACACTGTTCTAAGAACTTTATACAATTTCTTATATCGAGACCATATGTATCTATATGAGTGTATCTCATAAACACCTTATAAAACAAATAAAATTTTTATCTTCATTTCAAATATGAAAGGTACAGGAATTTAAGAATCCTGCTTAATGATATAAAAGTAGTAAGCAAGGAAGCCAAAACTGGAGCCCAAGCTGTCTTATTCCAGAGCCCATGGTCTTTATATCTCCTAAGGTAAAAACAAATTCTACTTCTTTCTTCCCATTTTCTGTCTTTTAATCTGTCTGAATTTAAAGTCACCACTTTTTTTTTCTTTTAGAGACAGGGTCTCCCACTGTTACCCAGGCTGGAGTACAATGCATCATCACAGCTCACTGTAACCTCCAACTCATGGGCTCATGTGATCCTCCTGCCTCAGCCTCCCAAGTAGCTGGGACTACAGGAACACACTACCAGAACCAAAATATATATTTTTGTGTGTGTGTTTTTTGTAGAGACAGGGCTCTCACTATGGCACTCAGGCTGGTCTGGAACTCCCGGCCTCCAGTGATCCTCCTGCCTCAGCCTCCCAAACTGCTGGGATTACAGGTATGAGCTACCATATCTGGCCAAAAGTCACATACTTCTTATTTAAACAGACTACCTTTCAAAATTGAAAAAAGGCATTTTTGATGGCCACATCTGCTCAGCCATGTTAATTACACAACATCTTCCTATAAGCCTTTTCCAAGACCTAGCAAACCAGGAGGTTATCAGTGTTTCCGGGACTGGTATCAGCAATCCAAGGGTAGCACAAGTTTGTAACACTTAGTGCCTGATAAAGCAGCCTTGAGATTGTATTGCCACATTGCCCAATTTACTCTTCTGGAGCAAGGGACATTCCTGCTGCAGAGTACATAGTGGTTTCTTATGCCCCTTAAGAATGCATGTGCCTCCTTCAGTGACCACTGACATCTACAGAGTGACCAAGGCATGGGAACACTCATGTTTATCTGTGTGTCAGAGCCCACCCACTGTTTCCCTGGAGGCCATGGGGAAAGAAGTATCAAGTCCTGAAAAGGCACTATGCTTTGATACCCTTGTTTCACGTAAACCCAGGGTGATTGAGAGTTGGAAGCGCCTGGGTGTGGCAGTTCAGCAAGGGTCTTATTAGCATCGAGAATGCATCCCAAGAGAGAGCTACAGACCTCTTTGGAGGAGGGGTGTGTACACAATTCTTGTCACCAGGGCTTCCTAGCAATTCTCCTACGAGTGTTTCATTCCAGATTCCTATGGAGGCAGATTTGGGGATTCTCTAGTACTTCCATGGCAAAGGGCTTTGAGCTAGCCCATCTTATATTTCACAAATACAAATGAAGCACTTTGATGTAAAAGAGTCACAAACTAAATTTCCTTCTCTGTACAATAGAAATAATATAGCTTATAAGGTTTATCCAAAATCTGATCATTGGTAAGTAAACTCTGTTTCGAACTCAGGGCTGGGAGTCTTTCATGACTTCAGCTTTGATGTCATATAAAAGTGTCCCTGGCTAAGAACACAAAAACATACATTGTATAGCCTCTAGTATTCTCTGGTTTCATGGGCCAAAAAGTGGAGGATCGTATTTCTTATTCCCATTGTGTAATGTTTTATGTAGCACTTTAATTTTTTAATGTCTTCATGCCTTCCAACCTTCAAGACAAGGAATATAATAATTGCTTCTGCCTACTTCACCAGCGGGATTTACGGATCACATTTTTCCTGGGTGTTCTTGATAATGAGGCTGAGGTACATTCCTTTGAACCTCCCCCTACCTCACCCGCACAAAGAAACTCAGTCTCTCTAACTTTAAGCCAGTTGCACAGGGCGCCTCCAACAAAACCTGAAACTTTGGCATTGCTTGCCATATTCTCCGAGATGGAGCAAATTCTAAAAAGAGGGATATGATTGTTCCTTTGTGTCACATATTTAAAACAAATTTTAATTTTAATCAAGTTAGGATACGTAAAGATTTAAATGTGAGTGTGCCCTGGGCATATTAGCATAGTTATATTCTGTCAAACAGAGAAAAATCTTGGGTTCTTAATTTTTAACCAGTTTTTAAACACAAGGAAAGAGAAAAATCAATGGAACAAAACATCTGTACATATGTCCACTTATCATCATCACCTCTGATGATATGACTGGCTGTAAGATAATAGCTTGCACCCACTAGCTCTACCTCTCCCAACTTTCTGTCTAAAATCACAATATTCTCTCCTATGTATTTATAGTAATTTAAGAACATGTATGACTATGCTTTGTCTTTAAAAGAAAGTCCTTCTTTCGGTTTTTATAGGTCTGATTTTCTTGATAAATGTGTATGTAGACCATCTATGTATGCACATAAATGAATGAGAATGTCAGTTGTTTCCAAACAATTATTACAGACAGTAACATATAAATAAGGATTGGAGGAGAGGAGGGTTATTGCATCTACCTGTGAAACCAGCATTAAATAGTTGCTCCTCATTTCATCAGGAAAAAAGAATGTGCTCTGGGGAAATAGTAGCACAATAGTCATAAAGTACTGACATGGCTAAACAAAATATCTGCCTGGTGCAGGTATTTCAATTCTGCGAAGGGAAGTAGGAAGAAAGTGAAGTACCTACATAGGGTAGACGGGAAGAAATGAGGTCCCTGTCTCTTTCTCTCAATTATCTATGAAAACGAAGGCACCAATCCATGTCATGTACACGAATGAAGAAAATTCTTGGGTTAATTCATCTCCAAGCGTGTCTAAAGGTGGGAGGGTTTGCAAAGTGAAGGCACTCAAAATTCATTTCCCCATTGACTGAGAATTTTTATGCTCATTTCTCATCTGAAGGGCTCAATTTTTTTCTTGAAAGGTACACACAATGCTCCACCAAAGTTCATTGTGCAATTTTGTTTTGAACCCTCGAAGGACAGCTTTTCCATTAGAACTCTAACACAAAAACGCCCTTAATTAACAGGCTTTTTTTGCAGGGTGGGGCCCAAGCAGGACCCTAGAGATGGGAAGTGTGAATTTTAATGCTTTGTTGCCAAAGGAGGAGACTCTGGACAGTCTCATCACCTTATTTAAAGCGGGGTACGCTGACTAATACGTGAAGCGGTGCATTAATGGCCTAAATTAAGTTACAGGTATGAATTTTACATAAAACGGATTAATATTATATGTCATGGTGGAATTTTAAATACTCCGTGTCCATGCATTTTTAATCTTTACGTGCTCTAATTTAATGTGCAAGGCAATTGCATTTCTTGAGCCCACTTTTGCATCTAGATGGGTAAAAGAAAGCCAAGAAAACCCTACCACCACGTTTTTGTTTTATTTATATGTCCTTTCACCAAAAACCCGCATTCGATTCGGCATTCTTTTCTTTTTTGTAAATACTTTTGCTAAGCTTTCGCGTTTTGTTTTTTTTTTTTAAGAAAACAGAAAGGCTACACATTCCATTCCATCATTATGGTTACGGCAATTGTGAAAAGGCGCATAATAAAATAGAGGAGGGAAATATAGCACAGAACGAACGTGCCTTGTTAGTGAGTCTTTCTCAAGGCACTGGAATCTCAGGGATGGAGTGACGGGTGGCGAGGGTCCCTGCGCGCCGCGCTATTACAAGTGGCTGGGTATCCGTGAGCAGGGCCCAGCGCTCGCTCGGCAGCCTAGGCGGGAAGGGGGGGGAGAGTGAATTCCAGCCGCACATTCCCGCAGTTCTTCGCAGGAACTTCTCTCTCTCTTCTCCCCTCCCTTGGGCACACACCAGCCTGGCCCAACTCCCACCCAGCTCTCTTTTCTCAGAACCCCGACCCACAGCGTTGACGGAATGGAGTGCCCTTCCCATTGGCCCGAGCGTCATTCCCTGAGGTGGCACTGCCCGCCTGATTGGCTGGCCACTCCCGACCCCCCGCCCACTCCTCCGCTCGGGTTGCCCGGCTCCCCGCCCCCCAGCGCCGCCCGAAGCCCCCGCCCTCGCCTCCTCCCTCCGCGCAACCGCCCGCGCGCCCAGCCCGGCTCCGCTCGGCTCGCGCGGGGACCCGGCCCGCGCGCTGGCCCCGCCCCCGGGGCGCGCGGCGCTATAAATGCAGCTGCGCGGCGGGCTGGGCGAGAGCGTAGTGGAGGAGGCGCGGTTGTACGTGGTACCCCGAGTGCGGAGAGCTCCGGCTAGGGGAGCGCGGCGGCGGCGCCGGGCTTAGTCGGACCTCCGAAGGGAGTGACTAGGGGACCCGGGTGGGCTACTTTTCTTCCGGTGTTTTTGGTTATTCCTGCCTTTGGTTCGGGCCGAGTGTCGCCCCCTGAGCAGAGACACACCTCGCAAAACCCGGAGCGATCCTCCCGTCAATTGTTGGGTTCGGGATCGCCAGGAGCGTCGCAGTGCCCCGAGCGCGCCGGGCGCGGAGGCAGAGGGAGCGGAGCCGGCCGCGGGCGGGGGCCCGGAGCTTTCCTGCCTCCCTCGCTCGCCCCAGAGGGTCCGCTCGCGCAGGGCGCAGGGCGCGCGCGATGAAGGCGGTGAGCCCGGTGCGCCCCTCGGGCCGCAAGGCGCCGTCGGGCTGCGGTGGCGGGGAGCTGGCGCTGCGGTGCCTGGCCGAGCACGGCCACAGCCTGGGTGGCTCGGCGGCCGCGGCGGCGGCCGCGGCGGCAGCGCGCTGCAAGGCGGCCGAGGCGGCGGCCGACGAGCCGGCGCTGTGCCTGCAGTGCGATATGAACGACTGCTACAGCCGCCTGCGGAGGCTGGTGCCCACCATCCCACCCAACAAGAAAGTCAGCAAAGTGGAGATCCTGCAGCACGTTATCGACTACATCCTGGACCTGCAGCTGGCGCTGGAGACGCACCCGGCTCTGCTGAGGCAGCCGCCACCGCCCGCGCCGCCGCACCACCCGGCCGGGACCTGTCCGGCCGCGCCGCCGCGGACCCCGCTCACGGCGCTCAACACTGACCCGGTGAGAGGCCGGGCGCCAGCGGGGGGCGGGCTCGGCGGGGTTCCGGGGGGCCAGTGGCGGGGCGGCGGGACGCGGGCGCTCACCCTCCTCCAGGCAGGGGCCGGCCAAGAATGACAGCCCCCTCCCCCATCTCCTCCGGGGCACCCGGGCCGCCAGCAGCCTGCTGGGCTCGGCGAGCGCGGTCCGGGAGAATGCGCAGGGCGGGACTCGGGGCTGTGCGCATCCTGGGCTGTCAAGTCCAGCCTGAGCCCGGAGGGACCCCCGGACTGCAGAGTGGGGTGGAGGGGTTGGCGCACCAGCCTGGTTTCCGAGGACGAATCCAGGACCGTGACAAGTGCGTTGTTTGCGTTTGCTAACCTTTCCCTTGATGTTCGGTTGCTGTTCCAGGCCGGCGCAGTGAACAAGCAGGGCGACAGCATTCTGTGCCGCTGAGCCGCGCTGTCCAGGTGAGCGCGCATTTCCCGTTTCGGGTGGCCGGTCGCCAGAGAAGCCCGTCCCCGGGGGCTTCCGGTGCCAGGCACCGCGGTGTTCTTTTCCCCCAGCATTTCTGAGGGCAAACTCCCAGTAAAGCAGACATCCTTTCTCTCCCTGCCACCCATTTAGGAAGTGAACCCATACTTCGCTTTAGAACTCGGGGTTCACTCTCAATGGAGACAGATCGGCTCTTGTCGTCGCCGCCCCCGTGTCTCTCCTGGTGACCAGCGGGCTTTTCCTACCCCCCGAGGGAGGGTGCCCTCGTGGGCGTGGAAGCTGTCCCGACGTTTCCCCCGCGCAGTCTGACGCCCACAGAGGGGGACGCGGGCAGGGACCCGCAGGGGGTCTCCTCTCCGGGCTTCCTGGGGGCCCGCAGCTGCCTGCTCGGCGTCTGGCCCGGCCTCGGGCTTCGGGTGTTGTCTGACCTGGTGGTTTGTTTTGGGTTGTTGATCAAGCATGTCTTGAGTTTGGTCGGTGGCGCCAGTTAGTCTGCAGCGAGAAGGTTCACACACCCCCTCTATTCATTCCTCTTCCACAGGTGTGCGACCGCCTGAGCCCGAGCCAGGAGCACTAGAGAGGGAGGGGGAAGAGCAGAAGTTAGAGAAAAAGCCACTGGAGGAAAGGAAAAAACATCAACAAATCTAGAAACGTTTTCATTCGTCATTCCAAGAGGGGAGAGGAAAGAAAAATACAACTTTCATCCTTTTTTTTGCACGTTCATGAACATTCTGCGTACATAGTCTCTTTTGTCTCTTCATTTATAACTGCTGTGAATTGTACATTTCTGTGTTTTTTGGAGGTGCAGTTAAACTTTTAAGCTTAAGTGTGACAGAACTGATAAATAGAAGATCAAGAGTAGATCCGACTGTAGAAGCCTGCTTTGTGACCAAGGGGCTCAATTTTTGTTTTGAAGCTTTACTAATATACCAGAGCATTGTAGATATTTTTTTTTACATCTATTGTTTAAAATAGATGATTATAACGGGGCGGGGAACTTTCTTTTCCCTGCAAGAATGTTACATATTGTATAGATAACTGAGTGACATTTCATACCATGTATATATAGAGATGTTCTATAAGTGTGAGAAAGTATATGCTTTAATAGACTACTGTAATTATAAGATATTTTTAATTAAATAATTTTTGTAAATATTATGTGTGTGTTTTTTTTAATCTATGGGAATATTTCTTTTGGAAAATTATTTTCAGCTCAATTGCAGAGCTCTTGATATCTTGAATGTCTTTTCTGTTTGGCCTGGCTTTTAATTTGTTTTTGTTTTGCCCAGTATTGTAGACTCGGAAGTAACAGTTATAGCTAGAGGTCTTGCATGATTGCATGAGATGTTTAATCACAAAATAAACTTGTTCTGAGTCCATTCAAATGTGTTTTCTTTAACCTAGATTGAAATCTTTGTATTTGAAGCATACATGTTGAAAATATACCTTATCAGTTTTTAAGTACAGGTTTTTATAGTGTAACATAGAAACCAGTGTTTTGGTTTTTGTTTTTTAACTGAGGTCAAAATGGATTCTAAATGATTTTGCTTATGGGATGAGGAAATGCTTGGATCCTTAAGGAGTTTATGAAATCTATTGTTTTATCAAAGTGAAAAAAATTGCTTATCACTCTTCATTTTACACTAAAGCCTAATGTCACTAAGTTTCATGTCTGTACAGATTATTTAAATCATAGAAATGAAAAATGTTCTCTGCTTGCTACCAAAGGACAAACTCTTGGAAATGAACACTTTCTGCTTTCCTTCCTCCAAAGAAAATTAATAGCAAACAGTGGGAAAAAAATAAAAAGGCATAATGGCAAATCCTTCAAGCAGGGATAAAAGTCGATCTTCAAACATTAACTTAAGTAGACCAAAAATTCTGATGACCGCATCTAGATTATTTTTTTATAAAAATGATTTTCACTATAGCAATGTTAGTTACTGCTAAGCTACTGTCCAATCTCTTGTGATGTGTAACTTTTACATGTGAATATTAAAGTAGATTTATCTGTCTTGTACTGTGATTTCTGGTCTCATTTCTTTAAAACCTTATACTTATTTTTTACGACTCTTCTCCTTAAGGTAACATTTTCTAGATTAGATAGGACTGTCAGGGTTTGTGAACATTATGTATTTAATGTGATGGGTATTTTTCACACAAGTTAGGTGGAATTTTTAGAGTGAAAGAGAATTAAGTAGGATTTAATTGGGTGCTTTGTAAATAGTCAACTGTGTGTAAATCTGTTTGATTTTTTAAGGGAAAGGATTTGTTTCAGATTATACAAGAATAAAAGTATTATAGACCCAAGGGACTTTTTATCAGGTCCAATTCAAATATTTATATAAATATGAAATATCGTGATCCCTAGTAGTTGAAGTGGCAATGTCTAAACAGAAATGAACAAAATTATTGCTAGTAAGTTAAAATCAATCAAAAGGTTTAAAAATCTCCCATCTCCAGCATGTTATCCCCTCTGCTCTGATATTTTACTGGTCTCGGATATTTTTAGGAGTTGGTGTATTTGATGTTGAACCTTATAAAGTCAAAGGACTGCTTGTTTAGATGAGGTTTATTTTTATTTTTTTATATTATTCATTCTTGTCACACATCAAGAAGAAAACGCTAGAACACTGCTGGAATTCCAAATCTGAAGAATTCTAACGATTGCATTCTTTGTTATTAAAAAGGGCACAATTCTTCCTTTTTATTTGGCAGTTTAATTTCAGTAGGAAGCATGTCACATGTGCGCTGTTGGTTAGAATTATGCATCTGTCATGCCTGACTGCTGAACCTTACCTAAGCCTTTGGACACAGTTTAAAACTTACACTGGTGGACTATGAACTTCAAAACAGAATGGATATTTTTGGTTTTTGGAGCTAGATGTTGCTCCTTAGTTAAATTTATATTTTGGGCATGAAAAACTAGTCAAAGAAGTGTTATAGATACTACGTTTCAGAAAGTTGGCATTTTCCCGTTGGCCACTGAAGCAGCATTTGATGTCTCTAAAGAAATAAAGTCATTGTTTATTTTAAAAAATTATATGCACTCGGACAAGATGTTACATTCCATTAAAATGTTGGCTATGTCCTAACCAAGCAACCAGATAAGAAAAATATTTTGAGTCTTTTATCTAGGTAGTTCTAATTATTCAGATATTTAGTTTAGCAAAGGAAAATATCCTGACTTCTCGTTTAATTGGTAGTAGACTTTTCATTGTATAGGCATAACCAAAGAGTAAGACTCATTTAAAACCCTCAAAGGAAAAAAAGTATCCAGCACAGTGGATGTTGTTTCTAAGGTTGTTATAAAATGGTAACAACACCTCAGACATCTCATGTTAAAAGAAGAGAAAAAAAAAAAACCTTTTAATTTCAAATAACTAATATACTTTGAAAATGTGTAAATCTTACTCAAGTTTATTGTCAAGCTTTAACTGCATTTTTAGAACTTTTTAAAATTTTGACCCCACAAATCTAATGTACTAGATGACTTCTATAACAATAAATCTTCACTGAGCAAAAGGTTCTGAAGTTTGTGGTTTTTAATTGACTTTTACTGAGTTATGCAATTTTTCATTATCAAGAATGGGTCTCTTGATGGATCACCTCAATTATTTACAGTGTTTCTTACCATGTGATGAAAAATGGTGATATGAATGGAAAGAAAATCTAGTTTGAATGCTGGGGAAAGCTTTTCTATGCTTTAGTGCCTGCTCTGATAGGAAGCAATATTCTTAAGGCAGCAGGATGATGTCCAGGGAAAACTAGATTTAAAAAAAAAAGTTAAATAATGCAGACAGAAATTATTTCACAGCACAAAGCCAAGTAAGACTGGCTCTGCCTTTCTAGCTGGTGCACTTTAATTATATATATGTTAATCAGCTCAGATAGCCCCTGGGTCTCAACAGGGCCAAACACCAAACTCTCTAGGCTTATGAAGAAGGAAAAGTTTCCTACTTCTGCTTTGTAAGTCCAGAAAATTAATTTACCAGCCTCAGAATGAATCTTAACATGGCTGCTCTTAGTAGGTATTCTTCAGACCTAGATGATGTCTTTCAATTACTACCCGTGACATTTTGCTAAAATATGACTTATATTAATTAGAACTATTGCCCAAAAGGTTTTAGAATTGTAACTTTACTTACAGTTCTACCCTGAGTGCTGATTCAATCAATACTTTAAAAGATACAGAAAATCCGCCTCCCCAAAAAAGGGTACTAATTTGCTTAAGGGAGACAACCTGCAGTCATATATACTTAATTGAAAATGCTCTCAAATTTTCAATGAATTTTTAGAAGTATATATTGCATTCAAGTGCCTCCTTCATACTTATTCGTATCCTGGTTCCTTCTAAAAGGTTTTACCTAAGTGCTAAAATTTAGACTGAACCACATTGCCCAAGGTTTCTACGCTCACCAAAGCAAAGCAAGTCAGTAATAGGCTGCTGAAGCTAGTTTCATCATGCAGAAGTCTTCACAGCAAAATCACACATGGGATATGGAAAGAGAGCTGTAAAAATTGAAGGTAATTTGAAAAGCCCCTCTAACTCCATAACAAAGTAAACACATCCATTTCTAGGGAAATAAGAACAAAATATGTTACCTATATTCCACTGGCTAAAATATGACTAAAGGGAAATTGACCTTAAGATGTTTAAATAAGAGACTCAAAACAAATTTCTACATGAATCCACTGGTATCTGAAATTTTTTCCAATAAGAAATCTCATACTTTAGAGAAGAAATTTCTAGGAGATTATGTAAGTATTGGCAAAATATGCAAATGCCTAGTGAAACAAGACACTGTTATCTGCTTTTAATTATTGTTTATCAATTTTGTATAAAATGCTGATCAGTACTTCTGGCATGCATATAAAAGTCAAATTTTTAAATTTTATCTTTTATTTCAAATACAGTTCTCAGATCTGCAAATTCATGTTTCATAAGTATTTATTTAAATATTTTAAATATTCCTTAAATATTTTAAACATTTTCTTAAATATTTAAAATATTTTCTTAAAATATTTACTACTTATTTCATAAGCTTTAGCAGTCAATTGAGAGACTATACTTGTGTTTGTGTGAGTGTATGTGTCTAAAAATAGTAAACACACAGAAAAATATCTTTCAAAAGGAATTTTCACTCTCTATATAAGTAAACTATATTAACTTTCCTCCATTTTCTATCCACTTTTTTATCCCTAAGATTGGAAATTTCTATAAAGATGTACCTTCCATTTTTGTGTACTGCAATAACCAAGCGTGTTATATTTAAGCATAAGGCAGGGTAGGAAATAAACAGCAGGTAAATCAATTGTTATTCAATTGTTATGTTTATATCATATCCTAGAATTTGGTTTTAACCTCACAAGAAATCTCAAAAAAAAAAAAAAAAAAAAAAAGGAAAAAGAAAGAAGGAGAGAAAAGAGGGAAGTACTTTTCTGTATGTCAAACCTCAGAGAAAGCCTAGGAAACAGACATAAACTTACAGACTAAAATTTTACACTTTCCTTCAGCAATAATTCTTGGAAACATTTCATATCTGTTGAACCTGAGTCCAGGGCTGTAGTTAAAACAAAGTAGGCTCCTTAAAGTAGAAGACTATGATTGTTCTTTGTGTGTCCTGCAGTGCCTAACCAAAGCCTTGTAAAATATCTGTTAAACTAAATCAAGAATTCCTCCCTAAGACAGTCTCTTCCCAGAGCGCTGTTACTCCTTGGCCCTTTCATCTGCACTGAGTTGCAGTTGAGCTTCAGACCAGTATCTCTAACTGCCTTCTGGTCCTCTCCACCTCTGAAAAGCAGTAGATTGGAAATAGGATGTGATGGTCTCCCCCAAAACTACCACTCTTTCTGGATTCTCACCTTGGCTAATGACATCCGTCCTTGCTGAGGTCAGAAACCTGGGAATTCAGCTTGACTGTCTCTTGTTCCATCGTACTCAAAAATTTCTGCTCAAATTTTCTGAGACCCAGGTTCCCAGCATCATTGCTACTCTATCAGTCTGTGCCTGTCCACCTCATATCTCCTAATCTAGTCTCCTCGTGTCATCTTCAGCCCTTTTTTCTACCTTCCATGTGAATCTAACTTCATGACTGCTCAACAGTCACCCTCTGCCCACACACAAGTCCAGTTCCTTGGACCAGCGTATAAGGCCCCTATGACCTGGACCTACAGATCCTTCAAGAGTAGTTTCCCACCAGTCCTTTCTCTCCCCCACTTCTGGCTGTCTTCCAGCATGCATTTTATGCTAAGATCTTGTCCTGTGTGTGCTAGACAGCAATGCATGCTTTGACAGAGTGTGATTGTCTTGACAGAGCCTGATTGATTTCCAGAGAGTTAGGAAGGGAGCAGCCCTCAGGGAGGGGACACGTGGACTGTGGAGCAATAGGGGTGGGGCAGAGGGCACCCGTCTGACAGCCAAACCAGCTAAGTCAGCCTTGCCCACCTGTGGGTAAGAGCTAACCCATCCACATCCAAAGTGACATGCTCTCTCATGCTCCCTTCCTTTGTACATGGTGTTACCCCTGCCTGGATCACCGGACGCCCGCTCCCAGTCTTAGCTGTTCTTAAACTCCTACATAACCGTCCTTCAAGACTCAACTGTTAACCACTTTGGCAAAAATCATTCGATGTCTGTGCTCCTCACCCCCAAAATAGCCTCCATCCCCGCCATGTTATACTATAATTATTTTCACATGTTTGTGTTCCTGGTAGATCCCTGACTCTCCAAGGATTCCAGACCACAAGTACTAGAAGAACATTCCTGTAACTCTCTGTGCCAGCAAATCTAGCAAATTCTTTGCAGCTCAAAATTGCAGCTGAGAGATTTTCATTATCTTTAAAAGCTTTTGGCTGCCTTAAACACGGAAAACAGATAAGCCGCGTGTTCTTGAGAATGAGGGAGTGTGGTCAGCCTCGGGTAGAGAGTTGGAAGGAGAAACCGAGAAGGGGAGAAGAGTGGCAGAGCCGATCCTGCATTCCCAGGAAAGGGAGAAGCATCCCTGACCCACGGCGGGATAAATAAAGATGCGTCAGTGCTTGGGACGAAAATGTGGGCAAGACGGGATGACTACCGCTGACGCAGGATGTGATGGGGATGAATGCGTGCAGCAGGCAGGGGGCACTTGGGGAAAACTGTACGGTCAGGTCTCTGCGTGTGTGTCTTACGCCTCTGCTCTCATGCGCTGACGAAGTGACGTGGGCTAGGTCAGCCGCAATAAATGCAGTGAATCCTCATGAGTCAGTCCTGAAAAGACAGCCTTGCTGCACGAATGAAGCCTTTTACAGATAGAAGGTCTCATTACCCGACCGTGATCCAGGGCCCTAGAAGTGGAATCGCATAATTATAAACCTGGAATATGTCTTGTAACATTCCTCTCATTTCCTAGTGAGGGAAGCAAAGGTCAAAAGGTGAAACCATTGAGTCAAGTCTAGAACCTGGCTTCTCTGTCTCTAAACCACGGCCACAAAACTCAGTATGAATGGATCCCACTCCAGTTTATTCTTTGGTGGTTTATCTTGCTCTGTGTCCTAATCTACAACTTGCTTCAAGTTCTTTCCTAACAAGGTGGGGTCAAATCTTAAGCAAATAATTATTAAATGCTGGCCTGATCTGGCAGCCTTTTGAAAGAGAGAACAGAGGTGAAGTATTTTTATAACAAGGATCAAGATTTGTAAAGCTCTTTGACAAATGAGCAAAGGCAATTCAGTAGAGAGAAAGGATAGTTTTTTTTAACAAATGGTACTGGAACAATTGGGTGTCCACAATTAACTTAGACACAGACCTTGCACCTTTCACAAAGGGTATCTCCAAATGAATCAGAGACCTAAAGGTAAAGTGAAAAACTTTGAAAATTCTAGAAGAAAACGTAGGAGAAAAACATGTATGTGATCTTGGTTTGGTGAAGAACTTTTAAATGCAACATCAAAAGCGCAATTTATGAAAAATTATTATTTAATAATATAATTATATCACCACATCTGTGTGTGCAGACTCACCTTTTAGTCTATGGAAACAGTGTGGGGAAGAGGAACGAACAGTCAGGTCAAGCCAAAAGCCTTGGGTTCTAGTCAAAGCTCTGCAACTCATTAACTGTGGTCCCCTCAGGCAAGTAACTTTTCCACACTCCAATTGCCTCATCTGTAAAACGGGTATATAATTATCATAACCTAGCTCAGGGGCTTCTTGAAAGATAGAAAGTAACATATATGAAAATATTTTATAAGACAATGATTAGAATCTTTGTATATATAAAAATCATCTGGAGAGATTCTCAAATCATAGATTCCTGAATTCTAACAGTCTCTTTTTCCCCGCTGCTGAGACTCTGATTCATCAGGTCTAGGGTAGGGCTCAGAAGTCTGCGCTGTAGGTTTTCTCTGGTGAATCTGAAGCAGGTCTCCCAGGAACCCCATTTTGAGAAACAGTCTTGTAAGCTATAAAATGATATGGAGGTTTAAGCTAACGTTGTTATGCCACATGCAGTGTGTTTCTCCTACTCTTTGACACCAATTTCCAATGTTCCAGGTGCTCCAATCAAATAATGAGGAAAGGTTAATATACTAGCACCAGAAGTACAATAACAGCTGGTAGGAGGAGGGAACCTAGTAACAGGGGTGCCCAGGAGGAAGCTGCTTTCCACGGGGGACTGTGGAACAGGATCCCTGGGACAGGTCTCAGGTTAAGATGCTGATCGCTTGCTTTCCATTCTAATCTTGCTATGCATCAAAACATTCGTAATAACCTACTTTGCTTTCGCATTAAATCATATTCTTTTCTAAAGAAAAACCTGAAAGAAAGAAATTTTTCACCTTCTCCTGTGTTATTCCAAATCATTACTTTCTCTCATTATATCTATATGATGGCCTAAAAAATGTTTGGAGAATGTGTGCCTGTGCGGGCAGCCATGAGCAGGATTGCTTTCATGATAAAGAGCTGCTTCTAGCAAAGCAAATTTAGAAAAAATATTTCATTTCCCCTAGTGTATTATACCCTCCTAAGGGATTGCCTATAACACGATGTAGAAAAATAAGCTAAATGGCCTTACCCCAACTGTTGTGTTTGCCTTAGAACTATTCTAATTCATGGCTATCCAAGACTAAAATACTAAATACATGTAAGACCGGGCTATAGTATAATTGTAACTTAATTTCATAGAATAGATTTCATCTTGGTAGAATTGTACATAATTTTTATGAATTGAAAAGCAATGAAGAGAAGTATAGCTTGAATTCTTCCAAAATTGAATTAAGATATTTTATAAGAGGAAAAAATCAGTTAGTTTGTAGAATTAGATTCTGAGCTCTGACACTTACTGTGTAGCCTCAGGCAAGTTACTTAACCTCTCTGAGCCTTATTTAAACTTTCTCTTATGATAGGACACAGTACCAGGCACATGAGCTATCCAGCACTTGTTAGTTCCTCTCCCGGAATCATTCCTGTCCCTATACATCGTATTGCTTCAAGGAGATAGCGAGTCAGGTGCTTGCTGCACAGGGACAGGAGTGATTAGAGTGTGCTTGACCTATTCCACTATGAAAATGGGGTGATGGAGAATGGAGGAGCGGGGCGTGTGTTGTGTGCGTTCACTCCATATGGAGGACAAAGATTTCGAAAGTGCACAAACACTTTAGGGGGAACAGATTTGAAGCCTTCTCAGTGCAGAAGCTATTTTCTGTTTCATTTAATTCTCTCCAGAATAACCCTGAAGTTCTCCACACACCAAAGACGTAAATGACATAAATGCTGATGAAAGAAGAAGGATTTGAGGGAAGACAAGCGTCAGGAGCAAGGAAGAACTGCAGCAGCAAGAAGGCAGAAGGAATTAGGTGATGGCTTACAGGAAATTAAAAGGAGGCCTTGTATCTGTTGATTTTGCTGTTGACAGGGTCAGGCAGAATGCTTGTTTGCTTTCTGATCTATTTTCTGATATATAGCTAAGTGCTACAGAACTGGGAGAGATGCTGAGGATGGAAATGCAGGGGAGAACTCTGCACGTGGACTCTCATGTTCGGGGCAGAGTCATCTGGCTACCCTAATCCTGTTCTCCTTCCTGGTAGAGAAACAATGTTGAAAACCAAAAATCCGCTACCAGAGGGGTACACAGTGTATCAGGTGGTAATTAAGAGTCAGGTTAAGGTTGAAAACAGCATAAAATTTGTCTATTTCTTCATGGCTTGGAAAAGTGTACCTTTTATAATTTATACTTATAATTTCGGATAGCTGTGCTTCCTTATGAAACTAAAGCTGACATTAATTCAACAGGGTAGAGATAACGGTATTTGGGAGTTCATTGTGTCCACTGCAATACTTCAGTGAATCAGAAAATAATAGAAATTCCTTCATTTTACTGAAAATGAAACTAAGGCTGTGACATTTTAAAATGTGCCTTTTGTCAGAGCTGCCAGCAAAACTCAGGCCTTCCAAATTGCAGTCAAGGAGACTTGATTAAGTTCACCATATAAGAGAATCATTTATTCTATCAGGTGGCTTTTTTTTTTTTTTAGCATTTATGTTAAGAGTTGTTTCTTTTTAAAAATTCCTATTTGTTCTGATACATACATTTCTTTTCTCTTACAGATCATTTTCCTCTTATAAAAATTCTGTAAACACAGCCATTCTTTTTGTATTTGTAATCTGAGGACCAACTGGAGTTATTCCTGAGAGCGCTATGTTCCTAGGAGAACAAAACTATTTTTTTGAAACTCTAGGGGACTGCTCTGGAAAGAGAAATGTGTCTTTTCATCTAGAGTTATTTTGAGGTGAAAGACCTTATGATCACTCTGGACTATATTATTCTACAAGGAGACTCCAAGGAAACCTACAAAAGCCCCAGAAGTCCTTAATGATCCTACAGGCACTAGAGACCCTATCAATTTGTTTGTCAATTTGTAGTTCTAATTTCATGGCACGTGAAACACCAGTAAAAAAAAACAATCTCCTGCCTCAATATTTTAGAGAATACAAAGAAATACACAATCGCTGTAGACCCGTGAGCTCTTGCCAAGTCTGGTTTTTATTATTATACATATGAAGAGAATCCTGTTTGCCAAAATCTATAAAGGGGCTGATTAACTCAGCTCCGTAGTAATTGTTTAATATTAAATCAGTACAAAGTTTTAGGGCATGTTTCTCAGAAACCCTTTATCTAGTATCAGGTGTGTGTCTAAACAGTACAGTGCCTGTTAATTTCAAAGTTGTTTAAAAAGGTAATGTGCGTTTTTCCAAGTCTTCATAGTATCTCTTTACAATTTAAGTGCTCTAACTCGTTGATGGAGTAAAAAACATTGTCAATTCTTTCTAGAAATCAAAAATGTGCTCCAAATAAACAGAGGGTTCAACTTTTAGAGGCAACATCTTTTAGATTACTGATGTAGTTTGATGCTTTCTTGGTAGGTTGAAAGGATTCTAAAATGCTTTTAAGAAAAAAATCAGAAGTGAAAGTAATTACTTAAAACCAGGCCAAATAAAAAAGACTATCACAAATCTCATAAGCCTTGTCATATCATTTCAAGGTTTACTTTAAAAATAAGGTTGCATTTTGTTCACCATTTCTCCCCCACCAAAAGACACAGAACTTCTTTGTGAAGCTGTGTTTGGGGTCCGCACCCTAATATTACCTTCTCAGGAAACTGGATCATAAAGAGGTCTACTGGGTGATTCTCGGGAGGAACTCCCAATACTCTGCAGGGTCAGGTTCAGGTTTGCGTTTTCAACCCAAGAGCTTCAGTCCTCTTCTCTATCTATCCTAACTCCCCTTGGCCTCCCTAAATCCCCAAGGAGCTGGGGCCTGTCCTTCCTAACACAAACTTTCTTTTTTCTGGAAGCAGTGGAAAATCTCAAGGAGAATCACTTCCTCCCACATCCTGAAAATTTTACCAGGTAGGGAAGAAACTGCACACGCTTTGTGAAGAGATCCAGCTCCTTGCAGAGAAATAGCAAAAGCAATTGCAAGACAGCAAACACAGACAGGCAGCCTCTTCACCTCACACCCCATGGTCATTTCTCTTGTACTCGGCCCTAACTTGGCTGACACTGCCATCGCAGGGTTTTAGATCACTAAATAAGGTGGCATGGGGCTGCCATGCGGGCAATCTGCCTACACTTGCCCCTCAACATCACCAAAATTCATTAGATCCCATTAGTCAAATATTTGCTTTTACATTTAAACACACGGTTCTAGAAACACGAATTTCTGGCTCAGCTACCCCTTGCATGCCGTGAGTTTTGAAAAACCAGCAAAGTTTCCTGCTGACGTTCCTCAGGTTCCGTGCTTTCCTGCTCCTACAGGCAGTGCAAGTTATCTGCTGCCCTCTTTTGAATTTTAGGATACACTGCACTCACAAATAGGGCCTGTCGCCTGAAGACAGCCTTGTCTGGGGGCAGCTTTAACCTTCTGGCTAATCCAGCACCTGCTGGAATAGTACTTTAACTCCCCTTTTGAGTCCTACTTTCTCTATTTGTGTTCTTCTGTGGCAAAGCAAAACCCATTTTCTAAACTAGCGAAGGAATTGTAAAATATGCTATTACTTTTTCTTTTCTTTTTTTCAGCTTTATTGAAGTATAATTGATGAATAAAAATTGTATATATTTAAGGTGTGCAACTTGATGTTTTGATACACGTATACATTGTAAGACGATCATCACAAGCTAATTAACATTCCAGCATCTCGCGTTGTTATCACTGCTGTGTGTGTATGTCTGTGTGTCTGGTGAGAACACTTAAGACCTACCCTCTTAGCAAATGTCAAGTATGCGACACAGTGTCATTAACTATAGTCACCATGCTGTACATTAGCTCTCCAGAACTTACTCATCCTACATAACTGAAGCTTTACACCCTCTGACCAACATCTGACCATTCTCCCACCCCTATGCCCCCCCAACCCGTCGGGGATTATGAGGTTTACGTTTTTAGATTCCAAATATAAGGGAAATCATACTGTATTTATCTTTCTGTGTCTGGCTTATTTCACTTCATATAACGTCCTCCAGGTTCACAAATGACAAGATGACAAGATTTCCTTCTTTTTTAAGGCTGAATAGTATTCCAGGTGTATACAGACCACCTTTTTTCAATCCACTTATCTGTTGGTGGACATTTAGATTGTTTCCATATCTTGGCTATTGCTAATAATTACTTTTCTTATCTTAACCAAATATGTCACACAGATGGTGTCCCCTCTGGGCTGATCTATTGTTTTCCCTTAAAGTGCCCACACACAATTCTAGTGATGAAGGTACTGAAAGGAGGAAGCGTGCTGGGATACGTTCTGTGAGTCCGTCCAGCGGAACGTACCCATCCTTCCAGGACAATAGAGAGGCTGAGGTTCTCACAGGGGTGACAGGGTTGCAGGGACATGGGCAACCCTTGCAGGAAGTTAAACCTGCTGGACTGGGCACAGCTCATTCACACAGCTTTCGCCCAAGCCTCCTGGCTACCTCTCCACCAGCTGTTCTCTGCTGTGTCAGCCAATACCCATTGGCACAGTGGCTCTTCCCCAGCCCTTCTCCTCCAACAACTTAGATGATGACATCTCCCCCCTCAGCCCTCAAGTCCCCCGGTCACCTCCTCTCCTGTTTCTTTGTTCCTAACAAATACGTGAAAGGACAGGTAGGAGCACTCTCCTCAAAAATAAAAAGGAACAAACCATTGCCATCTTTCCCTCAATGTCACGGAAATTATCTGGTGCACAAGAAGATGGCAACAATGCAGTGCCGGGAAAACTCATAAGACGCCTGCATCTAAGAATAAGTCCTACCAGAAAACTGATTTCTGTTTCTTTTTTTATGGCCATCTGTTTGTCTGTCTGTCTGTCTGCCTCTCACAGGCTTCTTTGAGCACCCCCCCACCCCCATAGCCTTTTCAGACTTGATCATAAAACGTCATTCTCTGTCAGCCTGTCTCTGTGCCCTAGTGGTCTCACATTGCGAATGGCTGTGCCCTGGCCATGGAGATGGGGGTGTGATCCCACTGCAGCTCCTAGTGGGGAAAAGAATGGATGCCATTTTCCTGGCAGAAGAAACGATGAGATTTCCTCATGGCTCAATCAGGCCACTAGAAGATTAAAATGCACTAAAATACAGACGCCCTCACAAACCACTGGGCAAATATCCCTCTGCATGACAGCTGGCTTTCTGCGTGTACAACCTGTGCAGCTGAACAAGGCCCTGCACACGGAAGGGCCTGCACTTAGTTTAATGCTCTGCTGTTACTGTCTTGCAATTCTTCATAATTTTTTAACAAGGGGCCTGTTTCTTCTTCTTGCACGGGGCCTGCAGATTACATAGCTGGTCCTGTACAACACTGAGGGATAACCCAGTCCTGAGGTACCCTATTTCCCACTGCAATGCTGGATTTTTAACTGTTTATTTATTTTGGGGGTGGAATGGTGTGTGGTTTGCCTGGTACCTGTCTTGGTTCTCTTAGCTAGAAAGCCTGCTTGCTTATAAGGGCAACACTGCCTGGCTGACTGGCAGTTACGGTCCCAGGGACTGCAGGCTTGGTCAATTATAGAAAGAGAAAGTTTCCATGGAGAACTGTGTGATGTGCCTGGAAGGAATCAGCATGGCAGGTAGCAAGATGCTGAGAAATTCTGCACAGGGGAGATAGTTCAGTAAAAAGAGAGGTTCACAAGCAACTCCCAGGGGTAATCCTGTTGTGTCTAGGAGGAAGAGACAAGAAAAACCATTTCTTCCAGATTCTTCCTTTCCAACTGAAGCCACAAGGCCCCTGGTGCATGCTCAGCTGATGTTTTTTATGTTTCCTACTGTTTACTCTGAATTCTCCCTGAGCTTTTGCAGAGAAGCACTAAATCAACACAATTTATTTTATTACGATGCCATGTCATGTCATATATCTCCTGTTCACATTAGGTCGACATGGCGCTAGGTTTGTGGATGAGCATGTATGGATACATATTATCACAATCACTGTGGAGTAACATTTATTGAGTGCCCAGTACCCTATTAGATGCTACAGACAGACATGTGAGAGCACATATAACAATTTAATAACAGAAAAAAGATACTCTTTCTATTTAATCCAAATTGCACAAAAACAAAACAAAACAAAAAAAAACCTACTCCATATTTTCTCTCCATGCCTGCTGTATGGTGGCAAGAAAGACCTCTAAAATGCATAAAGCTCTTATCTTCGCTCATTCCCTAAAGAATAATAGATCAGTCAGAGCTCTGATGCTGTTTTAATAATGTACAATTTACAATTCATTGGTTACCAAGCACTCACAGTATAATTAATTTTACAGACCTGTTCTGCAAATCCACATGGTTTTGTACAATATGGGAGGGGGGTGGCAGCAGTGCCAGGAGGAGGAGGGCTGGGGCTGGGGGAGGATGAAGGAGAAAGCTGCCTTCTCTCCTCTTTCTTATCAAAGTAAGCCGCCAAGTCCTGCACCAGCTGAGTAGATTGGCAGGCAACTGCCACGGCTGAATGAGAGATTGAGTTTGATGTATGAATATCTCCCCACCAAGAAGTTTGGCCCAGCAAAATCCGTGATACTTACGTGCACTGTATTCAGTCTCCTGGAAAGATCAACCTAAGGAAGCCTGGTGACCAAACCATGGAGCTACATCAAGCATCTCTCTTTTAGAAAGGAAGTGATCCTTCTCCCTCTTAACTACACTCTTCCATAACTCAGGTTTAAGCTGCATCATGCAATCACTCTCTCCCTTCCAAAAGTGTGTAACAACTGCAGGAGTATCAAATGGGTTAGGGGGGTGGGAACGGGGGGGGGGCAATACGAAGATTCTTGACCCTCCAGAGAGCCACCATTAACTTGAGGGGGCCTCTGGAAATTCACAGAGAATCCTCAAAGCCAAGTAAAGTTCACATAAACTGCATCTAAGCTTACTTCTGATCAATCAGTTGCTTTGTTTTTAAATGTCTGTTGTGACATTTTTTGATTTCCTGAATATTAATATATGCTTGATGATTTAGCTTAGAATCAGTTTGTCCAAAAAGGAGAATCTGCTCAACTGCTTATTCTTGTCCTTAAAAAAGAACACTAAAAAAAGGGGTGCAAATGAGTTCGATGTACCTCTGTTTATTCCTAAAGTTTGTTTTTCTCTTTGCTGTGGCTCCTGTCTAAGGTCCTAGACTAGCACACATGTAGCTTGAAGCTTCTGCACAACCACCAAACTGTGAGCCTTGAGGTATCAGGTCCAAAGCAGAACAGAAGCAAGGAGCTTGCGCTTCCCAGGCAGATAGACATGGGTCAGCTCTTGGCTTTGTCACTTGCTAGCTGTTCAGCTTGGAAAAGTAATTTAACTTCTTGAGGCTTTGGTTTCCTCATCAACAAAAATAAATTTGAAAACATGTACCTCACAGACTTGTTGAAGGGTTAAAGATCATTTGTATAAAGCAGTCAACATAGTGCCTTGTTTTGGATTGGTGTACATAGTAAGTGGTCATTATTATTTTGTTGATACTATTGTCATGGTTAGTCATTTTGTTCTGTTTGGCTTTTGCTCCTTTTAGCAGCCCAGATAGTAACCAGGGTCTACTGGTTACTATCTCAGCATGGCTCCGTTCATCCCATGAGCTGGGATGTACACAAATTGGACAAGCTGCCCAAGTTTCCCATTAGGTTATAAGGGGGAGGTGATAGTCTGTGTCCATTTCAAGGGTAGAATTGCCCAAGATAAATCCCACTCTGTGTAGCCTGAACTGCCCTTCATTGGAATTCCAAATAGGTTAGATGACAAAGCTGGGACATTTTTCCTAGTACAACAAAAATAAAATGGACACCTTTCCATGAGCATATCAAGTGTCTTCCAGACAGGAGACGTAATACAAGCCAAACTTCAGCATTAGAAGGAGAAGGTACTCAGCACAATGAGAGTGTTGGGTCAAAGACCTTAAACAAACCAAAAAAGTGACAGCTTCTCCTTTAATGGGTATCCAAGTTTGGGAGAGTGTGTATTTTTGCAAAGAATGGTAGACCCTGAGAGTAGAGGGGGATTTGTAACACAATAGCTCACTCCTCTCAATGCTTGCATTTGTTAATCATTTAATTCCCCATAGTCATGGTTATTGTCCCCATTTTACAGATAAGGAAGGTAAGGCCCAGAGAGGGTAGGTCCAAGGTGACATCAGCTTGTCTTTTCCTATAAGCCCAAGAGTGAGCTCTGAAGCTACTTGAGTCACTGTCCAAGACTATCTGGATAGGTGTTCTATTTGAGCTTGAGGCTTAAATTAACAAAAGTTTTAAGCATTATTGTGAGATTATAAATTACAGCAAACTATAGTTGGAGAGCTGGCAGAATATTTACAAGCCAGGAGAATGATTAGGGGGGGGATTGTCTCTGAAGAACTGGAGAACAAACAGCCCTGAGAAGATGCCCTGAGCCCCACTATAGCACTCCAGACCTGTCACTGGGGAGAACCATTAAGGGTGTTGAAAAAGAGCAGGGAGTTTCTCACGTGCCCTTGAGTGGCAACTCTGCCCACTGGGAACTGCAAACTGCCTGTGTTCTTCTATTTTAGTCGGGTGCTTGTGGATAAAGCAACAGGGACCTACTCAGAATACAAACAAGGGGGCTCTGAGTGCTGCTGTAAGGATACTCCCAGACCAACGCCGGACCGCTACCAGGAAAGCTCTTTCTGAATCCACGCAGCTCTAGGGATCAGCTATTCTTCTTCTCACAGGCAGCGTTATTTCTCTTTCCACATCCCCTCATTTCTCAGCCTGTCTCTGCCATTTTCTCCTCTTTCTATAATTGGCTGCATTTGCTTCATCCAAGTCTCTAGTTCCCATACACACCACTCACCATGGCCTCCTGCCCCAGCTCTGCCCCAAGCAGCCCCCTTCCCAGCCATCTGAATACGTGTCTTACAATGTCTTAGTTCCTATTTTTTTTTCTGACCAGGGTCACAGGTGCTGTCCAGTCTGAGGGTTTTCTGCCCTTCCATAGCTACGAGATGGGCAGTGTAGGCTCTGAGCAAGGCAGCCTCTGACCACAGACACTCTTTCTGAGCAGGCTCTGCAAAGGGGCCTGGTACATCTCCATATTCAATCCTTTCTTCAAGACAATAGGGCTGCAGGGGTCCGGAAGGAGTCAGAGAGCTGCCCACAAAGTCCTCTGGACCTTCCATGTACATTTCCAAGTTTTCTTGTTTTACCTGCTCCTCGACTCCTATTGACTTAGTTCTGGGATAGTCCTCAACACTCACGCACACAGGCACATGCACACATGCACACGTGGACACACACATGACACACGCATGCACACATGCACACATGACACACACATGGACACATGCACACATGACACACACATGCACACATGACATACACATGCACACATGGACACACATGGGAGCTTAGCATCTTCTCCTCCCAATCAGTCCCTGACCTTTGCCCGGCTCGGAGTCTGCTCACACCCTTTCCATGGGGCTTTGGTACCTGCTCTATGTCCTCCCCAGGATCTGACCTCAGTCAACACTGTTTTTTGCTTTGTGACTCTCGTCATGGCTACTGCCTTGAGGGGACTCCCATTTTCTGAACCGCACAGTCTATGACAGATGGACAAATACATTTTGCTGTAAGGGCACTCGAGTCACGAATGATACAGAGCTGATGTCTATCAACTGTCTCGCATCAGTTTACTCATCGGCACTTGTCAGCATGACGTGCAGCCGTCTTCGCTCAGAGTTACTAGGGTCTCTTCCTTGCTGCTTGACACCCACATGTATCAAATTCTTAGGGTTTGCTTTTAGTTTATGGCCAAGAAAAAGTCTCCTACCAAAACAAGCTTAATTTCGGTTCCACTTGATCCTTCTTAATTTTTTTTTTTTTTTTTTTTGAGACAGAGTCTCGCTCTGACACCCCAGGTAGAGTACAGTGGCGTCATCATAGGATTAAGCAATCCTCCTGCCTCAGCCTCCCAAGTAGCTGGGACCACAGGCACGTACCAACACACCTGGTAAATTTTTCTATTTTTGGTAGAGATGGGATCTTGCTCTTGCTCCGTCTTGATGTTTTCATTTCCATCCCACTCTATCATTTTGTGGAATTTTTTTCCCTTGACCATTTTTCTCATGTCCAAGCTATTTCTCCCTTCAGTCTCTGGATCTCCCGATAATCATTTCTTCCGTGGCAACTCCCTGATCTACCCATCTGGCCCAGCAGGATACACTTTATTATATTCTTTTTTAAAAATTGGCTTCAATCTTGTAGAGTCACATTTTTTTTTTTTTGAGGCAACTGTTAAAGGCATCCTAAATGTCCCTGAAATGTTAGGCCCTGATTTTCACTGGGCAGCAGATAAACTCTATCCTTTAGGAGAATATGAGACCTTTCCTCACAACAACCGAGCATCACAGGTAGCTTTATAGGTGGGCAGATTAGGACTCTGGTGTAATTTATAGGGTGCTGGGGTGACCCATTGATCTTCAAAAGACCCTTCTGCATATCCTCTGACTCAGTGGTTCTCTGTCACCCAGGGAGGCTTAAGAATTATGAATGCCAGACTGCCATCCAGATCAATTAATTCAGAACTTCTGGGGTTGGAGTCCAGACGTGAATATGCCTTTTAATTCCCCAGGTGGCTCTAATGTGCAGCCATGGTTGAGAACTCTTCCTTAGTTCAGTGGTTTATAAACTCGGCTGCACATGGGAATCCCCAGGGAGCTTTAAACAATACAGATGCCTGGGTCTCACCCCTGGAGATTTTGATTTAATTAGTCTGGGTTTTGGCCTGGCCATGGAGGGGTTTAAAAGCTCCCAAGGGGGTTCTAATATGCGTTCAAGATTAAGAGTCAGTATCTTAATAGATGCCTGAAATCTCAAGATTAGGCTCTCCACCTCTCACCTAAATTTCTGATTGACACAAAAATGCATATGTTCTTGAGAGAGAGATGATGCTTTTCTCAATTACTTATATCTTAGTGTGAATGTGTTCCATAAATACAGTTGCCAGATTAAATACCAGACACCCAGATAAGTTTGAATTTCAGATAAGCAATAAATAATTTTTAGTATAAGTATGTCCCATGCAATATTTGGGATACACAAAGAATGTCCAGAAAGTATCCAGCTGTTGTTAATATATCGAGAACAGTTGCATGGCTGGATACTTTCAGGACAGCCCTCGTACATATGTTGAAAAAATATTCAAATTTAACTAAGTATCCTGTATTTTGACATGCCTAATCTGGCCAATCCTATCCAGAAGACTTCCTGAGCACAGGTTGTGGGAGTGGAGCATGGAAAAGGCACAGAGACATAGAGACCCCGAGGGAGGGCTTGAGGAATACCGTGGAAAGACCACAAAGCACAGAATGACTATGCCCAGCACAGAATTACTTGACTTATCAAATCATCTAAGTTTTCATTCTGCCACAGCCTACAGTCAACAGACTCTCCCCTCCCACCAGCTTGGACGGCAGAAGGCATTGGTGCTGGACTCCCTCAAGACCCTACTGTGACCATCCCCAGTAGCAAACAGCTCTAGTTTAGAATCGCATTCTTGCTCTGGCAAGAACTAAGCAGAGGTGTAATCCAGGGCTAACTTACTCACTAATATTATAACTTTTTAAACTTAGAATTTTCTATATTTAGAATTGCAAATTTATGAAAATTCTAAATATAGGATTTAATTAAGCATTTAATTAAACCTTGATATAGAATTTAATTCTACTCAAAGTTTTCAAAATATCTGGCTTTGACTTATGGTAATAGTAACCTGCTTCTAAAAAGTTAGGTAGGAAAAAAAATGCCTTTAAAATTAGGGAAAGAAAGGTGAGAGGAAGATAAATCTGATAAGACCTTCTTAAACTAAATTCCCAGGAAATCCAGTATAAGGTCTTGTATTCCTTTGTACCCTTAACCCCGTCCTCCACGTAAATTCACCTGTTATTTTTTTCAAGGACACTTTTAATTTCACTTTTCTTTTGTCTTCCACCTCTGTAGATACCTAAGGGATATCCTGTCACTGATTTCCAGAAGTTATCCAAACAGAACACGCTCATATGAGGTAACGTGAAATGCCAGTCTACCTGGGAGAACTGGCTCTACATCCCTCGTAGACTCCTGAGATTCAATACACTTCAACCTATTAGGTTACTAGCATCTAGAAACACAAGTTTACTTATGTTCATGACCCAGTAAAATGATGTTGAGATGGTTCAGCTGGACTGAACATGAAGTCAATACCCTAGAAGAAAATGGCAGACATTTCCTACACAGGTTACCTGGGTGTACACATCAGGTTCGCTCAGGCTCTCCCCTGCTCATTGACTCATCCAGTCACTCCAGGGGCAAATCTTCCCTTTGCATCTTTGAGGTCATTCAGCCCTGGGTCTGACCTCTGACTGAGCCCTTCTCTTCCACAGCCTTTCTCTTAAAATGGAAGTGGCATTGCCTTTCCAAAGATCATCTAAACAAGAATATCAGGAAAACACTCTTCGCTTGCCAGCGAAAGTAAAGAGAGTGGCACTCTGTTATGCAGCTGGGAAAATCTGGTTAAGTGTTGAAAATAAGAGACATTCTTCCTCCCCTTTGCACTAAGCATGCCAACCCTCCCCCTCACATGGTCATATCCCGAGGCTGTAACTCAGTAGACAGGAGCAGTCAGTTTGCAATGAGAACACCAGGTAACATTGCTGTTTGGTTTATCCACCTCTCCAAATCAACTTTTTACAGGATCTCTTCCCATCTCTCCTTCTGCTTAAAATTGAAACCACTGGCATTCAGAGGACACAAGCTAACCACCAGGAAGCACACACTCCGGTGAGGAAGAAGCTGCCAATCATTTTAAAACCTGTTGGGCAAGCTTATCAGGTTCCCGATTCCTCCAGTATAAAATGCCTGGCGGTTTCAATGATCGAGATAAGCACAGCTGTAATCTACCATGATCCAGAGCTTATTCACAGATCACAGCTGTGTAATTTCAGGTAACATGCCTCCCTTGTTTGGATTTGTTTAACATTGTTAAATATATAGTCAGACCATCTGCACAGTATTTTTTTTAAATTGGAAATTACAACCATAACTTCCTTTTTATATATCAATAAACTAAACAGCAAAATTTCAAAGGGATCCTTCTGCACCAAGCACTGAAGCAGAATGCCTGTCCCACGCCACACCACTGCCTAATTGCACACTAATTGGACAAACGTGATTAAATATTTCAAGATCTTTACTAATTGCCTCTATTTTAGCTTTAAAATTTGCTTGCCACCAACAAATTTAATGACACTGGTGTCTAGTCATCAGCAAAAAGCCCAAGAGTTGCTCTTTAAAATGTACCTAGTCAGAATATTTACTGATTGTGCATTGTTTCCAATGTAGCTTAATTAGAAATCCAATCAGTTCGCTAAGTCTAATTATACTTGATTTGTAGATTCAGACTATGATACATAATGAAGCCAAGCAGCTAACAGTAAACGTGCCTGAAATGTAACAATAAGAGAAATATTTTTTAATGTACGTCTTGTCACTTTAGAAAACCAAGTAATACATACGATCTTTCATGATGGGGATTTTGGAGGTTTGAGCTTTGCAAAGTTTCCATGAGCTAGATTCCAATTCTACTGGTAAGACCTGCTTTGAAAGATCATGACCAGAAAATATTTCAATGTATCCATATTAAAGATTAAAACAAAAAGAGAAACAATTGCTTTCTTCACATTGACTCTGTGAGAAACTTTTGTGGGATTATTTCACAAAAGTTGCCTTGATGAAACTGATACGGTTAAAACAGATACATTCACGTGATTATTATTTTAAAAATTGCCCTTCCAGAAATTTAGCTATCTTAGAAAGTGCCTTATCCAGTGCCTAAAATGCACAGTGCTTATATAAGCATATATTCAAATATATATGGATGTAAGTGTGTATATAGACAATATTTTACTAGAGGGAACATTTCTACAAGTATTATTGCATATCTGTAATAATTTGCAATGAATTATTGGTATGTGAAGGCAGGCTAGGTGAAGTAGAGAAAGGAAAGAAAGCTTTATTGTTTATTATTATTATTAACACAGATTAAAATGACAATCACCATTGTCTCAATCCTCCAAACACTTTGAGACAAAGCCGAATTCAGAGGGTCCTAAATACCCATCATCTTTGGTCCCAGGATCCAAGCATTTCCCTGTTGGCACGCACGATACAGACACGTAGCAGTCACCAAATGGGTCTGGTGCCGAAAACTATCCATCTCACCTTGCTATTGTCATCTACCAAAAAATGGCAGTGCTTTTGGAACTGTAAGGATGCTTCTGATCATGTTGGTTCAAAACAAACCCCAAGGGTCAAGTTCATTTAACTTTCATTTTTAAAACAGTAGGAGAGATCAATAGGTGAATCAGAATGGGTATAAAAGAAATGCAATTTCTAAGCTTTGGGGATTATATTATAAACATAATGGGGGATGACTCAAAACAACCTGAAATTGTAAATTAATTACTGTTGACTGTTCAACAATAGACTATTACTTTAGCACATTTATCTTTCCTTTAATGTAAAACTTATCATTTTTTAGCAACGTAGTCTAAAAGAAACATTAAAATATCCTTGGCTGAAAGACTCTGCAGAAACGCAAAACATGAGCAGTTTTAATTTTTGCATTAAAAACCAATCATTTACATTGACATTCTGGGGTTGCTGTTAAAACTTTGCAATAAAATTGCTCCATTGACACACACAGAGGATATACATAGATTTTAAAGAGTCAGTGACAAATACCTAATTTTTCTTTCTCCTTTTTTTCAAAAGCACCTCATAGCATGTACTGAGCTGGGAGAGTTTTCCTTTGCTTTCAGTCCTTTGCCTCTGACACGGTTCCAAGTCAGCGCAGCCTTTAGCCAGAACCTTTGTTTTTGTGCTCCATGCAGATCTTATTTTTCTCTGTTCTCGGGTGTAGGGCTTTACTGATCAATTTCTCAGCATTTAAGCAAAATGCTAATAACAGAGTTGTCTGTTTGTTTTTCAATCAGAATTCATCACACTGACCTTTGGGTTAACAGAGAAAGTCCTCCTTTGCCTTGTTCAGGTGGAACACTACAGAAAATCTCTTTCTGACCTTTCTTCCCAAGGAAGGATTGCTTTGTGAATGTTGCCGCTCAGATTTTCCGACAGAGCAAGGTGTGGAAGCAGGAAGGAGAAACAAATAATTTATTTCTTTAGTCTGAGGCAGGCAGGTCTCACCACCTTCATGAACTGATTGTGGTGAGAGAAAAGAAGATATAAACACAAAATCTGGACTCTGCTTCAGATCAGCTATTCGGAAGCAAAAGTTAACAGCCGCATCATCCATTTAAAATAGCATGGTTTCTTTACGTATTTGACATGAGCTGAAACAAAATAATTTTTTACATGTTGCACAAAATAATAATATAGGAAAACACACATCGTCACAAATGCCTAAGGAGATTAGGAAAGAAAAGAATCTTCCTGTGCAGTCTTCTTAATTGTAAATGTTGGAGAATTTTTAAAAGAGTGTTTTGTTCCTTTTTTCCCTCACAGCTTAGTTTTATCTTTTCCTCTTCTTATTAATAAGGCCTGGCCCCTCGTTAACATGCAGCCAGAACTTAATGAGCCTTGCAGACTCCTGTAATTTCTTCACTGTTGAAAATGCCTGACACTAATCTATGCCATTTATACTAATAAGAGGTGGATCAGCTGATATTTGGTGCAATGAAAATATGCTAAATATACTTTATTGAATTGCACATAGTTAGTTCTTCCCTGTTCACTGTATTACAGCAACAGATGCACGGTCATTACCTCTGCTCTCCATGTGCGGCAAAACCTTTGGTTTGAATAAATGAGAGAAGGAGTCAGACATTTGATATGTCAGCTTTCTTTTTTTTTTTTTTTTTTACCATGCTGATAATATTGATTTTCAAGCTCCCACCTCAGAAAAGCCACCTTTTCAGTGACTTTCAAAGTACAAATACAGTGCTTCCTATTGAAATGGCAAAGAAATGAAGATCTGACCTAAAATATGACATTTTATATTAAGCGGACTTTAATGAATGTGAAATTCAAATGGATTTTTCATAGAGCTTATGAATTACATCCATAAAGATCCCCAAAGAGCTCTTGGTGATTAATATTTTTCTAATGAAGACCAAAGAAATGTGACCAACTTTAATGCATGTTGAATATCACGTTATTATTACATTAGGCAAAAACAACCTTTAAAAATTTTTTCATTACCAGACTAATTTTTTTCGATGATTCTGTTGTATTTGTGTTTCTTCTCTTGAGACACACATGTCGGAAGAGACAGACTGCAGGTGTTAGTAAATGTTTCCAACACTTGTGTCAATACCTGTATTTGGCTCAGACATCACAAACCAGAGGGTGCTGTTAAAAACCTTATTTAAAATCTACATATTTATTCAAAACAGTCAGCTATCATTGCATCCTCTGAGATGTGCTGCGAATCAGGTGGAGGCTTAAGGGTCCTGAACTAAACATTTCCACCCGTGAACCCCCGATGCATAGTAACCTAGGGCTCCCCAGTAAGAGAGTTCAACCAGGTAGGATCAGTCCTTTGAGGGAAGTTGATTATGTGATTGAAATTTCCCCCCGGAGGGGAAGAAGGGGAAAGGCAACTCACGTAACCTAAACATTTGTACCCCCATAATATGCTGACATAAAAAAAAATAAAAATAATTTTCCCATTAGCTTTATTTATATTTGACCAAAGGTTTAGGTAAAAGATAGCAGAGCACTTCAGAAAGCAGAGATGAGGTAAAAATGTCATATAGCATCCAGAACCCCAATTCCTCCAAAATGGCAAGGCATTTTGTTATTTTTCTCTTGGCAGGACTAAACTTCGACAATAGTCCCAAGCCACTCAGTGATGAAGACAGAAGACTGTAACAGACATTGCTATTTCAACATATTTCCTGTGCATTTGACTATCTTTCATCTGGTAGCAAGCACTCTTGACTGTCTCCTGCCCAGTACTTCCTAGGAACACATTTTGTTTGTTTGTCTGGGCGGTATACCTCACACTTATCTATAAGCACATTTTTCAGATTTCCAAATGTCCTTTGATTTACCCCCTGAGAGAATCATGGGTCCTTTCGATATATACCCTACCCCTGGAGTATTGCTGTATCTGTGCCTTCTAGAATCTCTTGCCTCTTAACCTTTGCCAGCACAGGTGCAGGAACTCCCCCAAGATTAACAGTCTGATTGTAGGTGTGATTGAAATTAGCTTGGCTTCCCTTCAGAATCCAGTGCCCTAGCCTACTAAATCACCTCCTATAATCTTGTGCACTTAGGCAAAGCAAACAAAATGATCTGCCAGGAAACACTAATGGTGCAGTGTCAACACAGACATCGTTCGTATTAACTGTCCTATTATTATTGCCCTGCTCCTTAAATCCAATCAAACTTCAATTCCCTCTCTGCAGGGGTTGGATGTTAATTAGAAAGGCTGTGTGTTTGTATGTACCTGTGTGTACCCACACATGCCCCTTCATATACCCAGGTACCCCTCCTGTGTGCACACGTGTGCCTATGCAGACGCTGGTCCCATTACTAATTAATTTAACTCGCAAGGGCTGCCCCATGTTTCCGGTTTGTCGTTCCAACTCACGAAAGCATATATTCTGCGTGCATGTCTTCTGCCCTGCATCTCAACATTTTCCAACAGATGTTAGCTAATGTGGTTGTAGAAGGTTCACTGTGGATGCTGCGAGCCCAATAAATCTTCCTCTTAAATGCAGGCACTCCACCATCCCAGCATCTTATACCTATAATACATTTTAATTACTCGGCTATTTAAATTATACTAAATTAGATTTGCACAGAACAGCGCCACGGATTTCTCGATTTACATTTAATCCGCCACAAACAACATAAAATCGGCAAGCGCACTTTTATTAGAACTTGCCGGAGCCACCGACGTCTGATACCTTTAAAATTATTAAGTGACAAAGATTACTAGCACTAAGGTTCTACTTTGCTTCCCCATTAGCCATTTAGGTGACAGCTGCTGTATTACACATAAAGATGAACCATTCCTTGAGGGATGATAGTGGCTCCGCTGTGACACTGCTGGCATAAAGCATTATCAGACCACGGCTGCGCTTGGAGCCACCGAAGTCTCCTAGGCACCTATCAGTACCCTCATTATGTGCATCACAGAGTGCCGAGAACGAACGCTGCCAGGCCTCACAGCTTCGCAGCTCATTTGAGAAGCGGAAATTAAATGTCCCAGGAGAGAAAACAGGCACACTGTAGCAGCACCGGCGCTGTACACCAATAACACGTCGACCGCTGTAGCACTGACTTCTATCTCATTAATTTAATAGGCTCCTGGAATGAGGATGGGAAGGCAGAGAGGCAGGTTTGACAAGGAGATTACTGAGCGGCGCCGGCATTGTGTGTCTTGCGAGCTCATAACAGAACGAGGACTTACTGGAGGTATCACAGCTCTTCAGATATTTGTTGGGGCTTTTAGCAGCACTGCACAGAGAAAAGAAATGAAAGGTGGAGGGAGAAAAAAAAAAAAAGAGAGAGGGAGAGATCACCAAACGGGGCAAAATTAGCTGATCATAAACATGATCTGTGTTTATATCATGCAGCATTCCTGCATAAGGTGAAGGAAGCGGAGAACGCTAGAGATAAAATAAAGGTGCTCTTTGCACACGGCAAAAAAATCCCAAGAGTGTGTGTGTGTGTGTGTGTGTGTGTGCGTGTGTGTGTTTGAGGAGCCTGCCGAACAGAAGCCTTTGCCCTGCTGAAAATTGTTTTTTATAGCACTATTTCCATAAAATTCGTAAATGGTTTTGCTGCAGAAATATCAGCTCCTTTATGATCAGAGTGACACCAAGCAAAACAAGGCTAAGATCGAGAAAACTAGTCAGATAAATCAGACCAAAAAAACCTTCTCTTAAGAAAAACGAAATGTCTGAAGTCTCCAGGTGAGAGAAGCAATAGTGTTTTTGCACCTTGAATAATCAGATAATGGCCTCAATTCTCAGCTGGCTAGACCCGCCCTTCATACAGGACTTGGACACCTGCTAAACCATAGAGACACAGAAAAATTCCAAGATTATCCACACAGATTTTTGGACACTGGATTTTTATTTTTAATAACTGTTCTCCATCCTTGTCATTTGTTTAAAGGCCTCAGGAGAAACAAAGATCAGGAAATCCAGTCTCCTACACTTTTAGACATTGCTGATAATGGCCTCGGTTTCTGTATTGGTTAAAGAAATGACAAGGAAAGATGTGGTAACTTTTGTGGTTATGAAGAATTATCACTGGTATTTAAAACATCCTGGGTAAATCTCTGATCACTGTGATCTTTGTCTTCGTGCTCCAGCCTGGTAAAATTATGGGGTAGTGGAAAGAGTGCTTGCATCAGGGGAAAAGGTTTGTATTCCAGCTGTGATATGTACTTGCTGTGTGTCTTTGGGCAAGTCACTGTACCTCTCTGAGCCTCAGTTTTGTTTTTGTTTTTGTTTTTGTTTTTGTCAGTAAGAAGAGAGGACTAACACCTAGCTCCTAGCCTAGTTGTGAGAATTAAGATAATGTGAATGAAAATCACTGTATGGTACGCTAGTGCTCAAAGTTGCTTGAATCATGCCAGACCCTGTAATATTGATTTATACTCCTCTGTGTTCTAAAATGGATTTCTGAGAAAATACCCACTATCAGGGAGCAAATGGGGGAGGAGAGCTTTAAAAAAGAGAAGAAACTGAATTAAGGCAGGGGGTGACATGAAAGAGGGCTCCCTCTGTCACACATCCGGCTCCCAGAGTCCTGTTTCTCCTGGCGGGGCTGTTCTCAAGCTCCCTGCGTCATAAGTTGCTTGGGGATCTGAAGAATGCTAAGGACCTCTTTGCTGAGAAAAAAATGTCCTGGTGCTTACAATTTCAGAGATTTACAGCCTTCCTGAAGTCCAGCCACGGACTCCCAGGTTAACACTTGATGCAGAGAATGGGCATATTGTGAGACCTTCCATGGTATTAGAAAGAAATCAAGCCAGTCCTTCCTTCACACACACGTACATGCACACACTCAGAGGAATCCAAGCACTCTTTTGTAGGGCCACAGGAGAGCTAGACAGCAGAGTTCTGAGAATCACAGGCAGCCAGCATTCTTCTTTCTCTTTCCTATTTTGTCGAAAACCCCTATCCTCTTCTCACTTTAGGACAAAGATATATTTGGATGCTGGCCTCCTGCAGACCCGAAGCCAGTCCTGTTCCTGGACCACTGGAATGTCGGGAGCAGAGGCCGGGAGCTGAGCTAGCTCCGTATCAATCACCCCGATGGACAGTGAGCAGTAACAGCAATAGTAGGGCCTTTCCCTGCCTGTCAGGATGTCTCTGCTCTCAGCAAAGAGCCAGAGTCTTGGCCAGTCCTCAGCTGTAGGGAACTGGATTCCTGACCCGGACTCAGGCTGGGGAACCGACGCTGGCACTTCTGCCACATCCAGCCACCAGTCTCCTCTGCACATCCCCCTCACCTCCAGCTCCGGCCACCTGCCCAAGTGGCCTGCCCCACCTGGTAGCCTGAGGGCAGCACAGAGGCTCCAGGTACTAGCCGTACTTGATCTGGCAGGCTCTGGACGTAATAGACACTATTTCTTAAATAAATAATGTGATTATATATGAAAGAAGAAGGACAGAGAATACCCAATACCCTGCAAGAGAAAACCCACAAAGGACATTGTGGCCATGCCTCTCCTTCTAGCGTTCTATCCTGTCCCTGGCAGGAGTCTGTCATTTACGAGAGCATCATGATCACACTACAAAAGGGTGAAGATTTCCCTAAAATGTACCAGTCACCTAATCCTGTATCTGCTTATTAATTGCAAATATGAATGTTTTCCTTTGAATTTCTTCTTGAAGACCTATAGAATGTCTCTCAGGAAACTCCTCACACCATACATGAAACCTGCTTTGCCAGAAGCAGGTTTGTCTGCTGTTCTTTTCACCTAAAGCTCACCCACATCTGCAAAGCTACGACTCCTGATGAGAAAAATAATGGGAGGCGCTGTGTGACTACTTCCCATTAGTGTGGAAAAGGTACAGACTCCAGATGAAAGATGGCACTGCTCTCAGTCTACTAATCCCACCTAAAAAAACAAGAGCGTGATCGATCCACTAAGAGTCTACATCAAAACTGCTAAGGCAAGAGACACACCCGCCCCAATCAAGATACTCTGTTAGAAATTAAATCTATGTTACCTACAAAACAAACAATCATCAGCAGTGACAACAGTGTGACCCTCTAACCCAATACTTCTGAACCAAGGTTAATTTTGCCCCCAAGGGACATTTGGCAATACCTGGACACACTTTTGGTTGTCACAGCTTGGGGGTTGCTGCTGGCATCTAGTGGGTAGAGGTCAGAGATGCCGCTAAACATGCTGCAATTCACAGGACGCCTCCACAACAAAACAGTATCCAGATCAAGATGTCAATAGGGCTGAGATTGAGAAAGCTGCTCCAGATCAGCCGCGTTTGCTAGCTTTCACGTTGCCAACAACATTCTGCCCTTCCTACCGTCTTCACGCTTTGGCTTCTCCTAACTCAGCTACCATGTTTATTACTTTTTCTTTCTCTGACCCAGACCTTAGCCAGGCTACATACATAACAAATTTTGACTCTGCCCCCAATTTCTACTTCAGTCACTCATTGGGATAAAAGAGCTTAAAAAACCGTTCTCTCAGTAGTAAAGCGTAGTAAACCACTCTCAGACACTTACAAAGCCTAGAAAAGCCCCTACGGGATTGACAGCCCCTACTGGCTGACAGCTTGTGATAAATGGCCAGAGACCTGGGAAGGCTTTGAACCTGCAGTGGCTTTGGAGAGCACGCCTAGAGAGCATCCCATAGGGTGTGGTCCTCAACAGCTGGAGGGTCGAATGAGAGATCTGGGAGCTAAGGGGAGAGAGAAAGCCCAAAGCAGGAGGGGCTGAGGAAAGCCCCTTTGAAAGGGGAAGAGAAAACTGAGGTTACACAGAACTTTTTGCAATTTTACCCGTGGGTCATTGGCCCAAGTGCCGAAGCCCTTGTTTCAGAAGCATCTCCCCTGTCCACCCTCCAACGTGGTCCTCCCCTGAACCCACACCCACACAGCCTTCATTCTTCTGTCCCCATCTCACTTCTTCCAGGAAGTCTTCTTTAACTAACTCTACTTTTCACTGCATGTCCCAACATTTAATTGCTCAGTTGATTTTCTATTCATTTCCACTTACTTTTTAAATGAAATTTGTGTGTATATTGTCTATCTTACTAGACTGAACAGCTTCTTACAGGACTAAACTGCTTTGTGCTGACCTCCATCCTTATAGTGAAAATATTCTGATTTGATCATTACACATTGGATACAGGTATCAAAATATCACATGTACCCCCAAAATATGTACAACTATTATATGTCAATAACAAAAATTCTTCTATAAATGTTGTCATTTTGAGGTCAGTCTCATGATGAATAAAATATAACACCCTGTCTGATAGTGACAACCTAAGATAAGTATTATGGAAAAAGAGGAAAATATTGTTTGATAAGCACGTACTGTGTGCCAGGCACAGTGCTAAGCATTTTATATGCCTTATCTCATTTAATTCACTTAATAATCCTATAAAGTAGATAGTGGTATCCCAGTTTTTAAAGACATGGAAATTGAGGTCAGAGAAAAAGAACATAAATTGTGCATGATCATACAGTTAATAAGAGGAAGACTGGATTGACTTTAATCCTTGATGAGTCCTTGATTGCATTTAGCTGTCATGTCATCTTAGCCTCCTCTGGTCTATTTCTCAGACTTGCTTTGCTTTTCATAACCTTAACAATTTTAAAGAATACTTGTAGAATGACCTTCAATTTGGGTTTGTCTAATGTTATTCTCATAATTAGATGAGCGTTGTAAATTTTTGGAAAGAATATCATGAGGTGCAATGTCCTTCTCTTTACATCATATCAGAGGGTACATGATATCAACATGACTAATTGCCTATGACGTTCATCTTGATCACTTATTAAAAGCTGTGTCTACCAGGTTGGAAATGAGTCATCAAATCCATCCTACACTTCAGAGGAGGGGAATTAAGTGACCCCCTCTAAGAGGAAAAGTATCAATATATAGTATTTGGAATTCTCCCCTAAGGAAGATTTATCTCTTCTTACCTATTTATTTATCTGTTCAATCATTTATTGTTATCAGTGTGAACCCATGGATATTATTTTTATTCTTTGGGCCATAATGCAATACTGTCATTATTCATTTTGTTGATATTTATATTTTCAGCCTGTATAATTTTTTGAGAAATTAAAATCTAAAATTTTCTTGTCAGTTGTGTTAGGTAGAAATTATTTCATTTATCTTAAACTTATATTTCTGCAGCCTCCATGGTTGTCCCGTAGTTCTAGGATTCTGAGATTGCTATACATATGCATGTCATCTCCAGGGCTGCCACACTGCAGAGCCCTGGAGGTGCTGATCACAGTGCAAATGATGCGTGACATCCCCTGTAGTTGTGCAGCATGGAAGGACAGGCCAACTCTGCTCCGTATGATTTCTATAAAATTTCACCAAATCCCCTCCTTTCAATCTTCATTGTTTCAGATTAAGAGGAGTCCCAGTTTCTGTCCACTCTATTATGACATCATAAGATATAAGCTACATTTATAAAGACACAAATTCTCAAACCTGAAAGTTCAGATCTCAGCCTTATTCATCACATAGATCAACTTTAATCTTCCTACTAAGACCCTGATGCGAGGATGTCTTTTTCCAGAATGTTGCTTCAACAAAATTGCAGTTAGCAGATCTTTCTGCATTGGTTATTGAAGCAGCAGCAGCAGCAGCAATTGGTGATTGGAGTTGGGGTGGGGGCATGAAGGAAAGAATGGTGAGGAGGGGTCAGACACCAAAGGAGGTAGTCCATGAGGTTGGCTCAGACATTGCAGTACGCAGTGTCCCCAAGCGGAAATTAATCTCTCTTATTATTTGAATTCTTCTCTGCAACTTCTCCAACTTTTATATATTTTTGTTGAACTGTCTAGAATTGCACACAGGGGACAGAGAAGTGCTTAATGTTTTTGAGGACTTTCCTCCTTTCTGATCAACCATCCTCTTTATGTGTCCAGAACTGTGTGCTTACGAAGCCTCTGCTCTGGTGTTTCGAAGGGACAATATACAGCTACTCTGAGATCCGTTACTTGCACCAAGGCCTATGTGAGATGCCATCACCCACAGGAGTCACCCAAGACCTCTCTCCCAACTTAGTTCAGGGCCCCCGGGAGCTCCCTGACACCCTGTCATACCAGATGCTTTCCTCTGTTGCTATTAGTGGGCTTCTTATAGACCTCCCCCGCAGGACTGAGCTCTTGGGGACAGGAATCCCAGTACCTTATACAACAACTGCCACATACTAGGTCGTTTTACATACGAAGGAAGAGTCAGTGGCTCACAGTCCATCAAAATTTGCCTGCAGTGAAATTCATTTGCTACATTATCCCTATTTACTCAGCTTATAAAAACAGGCTTTAAAGTTTCTAGACATCTATTACTCGTAAGAGCTCAGTATCATGTGCATCTGGTGATCTTCCAGTCCATGTTCTCTTCCAGGTAATTTAAAACCATGTTATATAATCATAAACCAAGCAGAAGTCTGGGGCTTCTGCAACCAATAACTCATACAGATAAACGTCAGCTTAACCTAATATTTTGTTTGCTGCTCTGAATAATGAGTATTAGCAAATAATTCTGTAGTAAAATAATTCTTATTTTAAAGATGTCTGTTCCCTTTAAATAGGTCAGCCCTCCTCAAAGAGGAGAGGCTATAAGAGGCCCCTGTCGTCTCCCACCCAGGCCTGTCACCCGTCACACACATTTTGTATGGCAGAACCTGGGAGATGGGAAGGAGATAAGTCTATTTAAAATAAAAATGAGAGTCTCTTGTTTAAAATTAAACTTTGTGTGTATGTGTGTGTGATTTTTAAAAAATACATGCTTTATTATTTTTTAAGAGTAGTTTTAGGTTTGCAGCAAACTTGAGTAGACAGTACAGAGTCCTCCTATACCTCTTGCCGGTAATATGCACAGCCTCCCCCACTGCCAACACTGCCACCAGAATGGTGCGTGTATTACAATAGATGAACTACCTTGACACATCACTATCACCAAAGTCCATAGTTTGCATTAGGGTTCGCCGGTGGCGCTGCACACTCTGTGGGTTTGGGCAGAGGTCTGATGACACGTATCCACTACTGTAGCATACAGAGTAGTGCTCTTTTCACTGCTCTAAAAATCTTCTGTGCTCCGTCTATTTGCCCCTTTGTCTCCACTAACCCCTGGCAACCCCTGATCTTTCTAGTCTCTCCCTAGTTTTGCTTTTCCCAGACTGTCATATAGTTAGAATCATATAGCCTATAGTCTTTTCAGATTGGCTTCCTCCATTTAGTAATATGCATTGAAGTTTCCTCTATGTCTTTTCATGGCTCCATTGCTCTTTTTTTTTTTTTTACTGCTGAATAATATTCCATTGTTGGGATATAGCACGAAAAATTAAGTTTTTAATGAAGCACGACATACAGTAAAGTACACAAATCATTATTGCACAACTTGCTAAACTTTTATAAAATGAACACTCCTGTGCAGCCAGCACCCAGCTCCAGAAGCAAATCATTTCAGCACCGCAGAAGCCCCCTGGTGCCCTGTTCTAGTCAATGCTGCCCAAAGGATAACCAGTGTCTTGACCTCTGACACCACAGATGAGCTTTGCCTGTATAAAGAGGCTTTGGAAGTGGACTCCAGAAACATTTCTTTCAATCAGTAACCTTGAAGATAACTAGTAATTTCCTCATAGAATCTGACATAAGTCTAGATTAAAGAGAAAACTTGGGATATAGTATTATCAGGACAGTATTTCTTATTTATTTTCAGAAAGGACACCCACCACTGCCTCCTAGATGTGAAGAATGGATTCAAAGTGCTCGTGTCTGCTCCAGACTATATGACTCAGCTTGTACAATATCAAAGGAGCTGCTGGTAAGTGGCAAGTTCAAGCATGTTATTTATTTGACATTGTCTAGGCCAGACAGCAGTTGTTGTTTTGAATCTAACATTTTAAATAAAACACAATAGGATGGGATGTGGATTGGATAGCTACTCTGTAAATTAGTTTGCTATCAGGACTCAAGACATATTCAATGTGTGTTAAGAGCTGGTCTGAGCAGATCTATCTGGGGACATTGTAGATGTCAATCCTCAGACCCCTACCACTTGGAGGCTGCGATATTAGCCAATGTTATTAAGGCAAAAATGTGGAAGATTTTAACAGTGGACCATAAAATGTTGAAGTAAACACACACACGTAACACACTTATCCACGCACGAGACACATACATAAACAAAAATAACCCATAAACTTTCCAGATGAAATGGGAAAAAGGCAACAGGTACTTCTTTTTATTTGTTATCATGAAGAGTTACTTACTATTAATGTAACATAGAAAACCCAAATAGGCTCATAAACACGAGACCTCAGCAGCTCACAATGATCACCTAGAAACCCCCGACCTGTCACAGGTCCCTGGACAACCACTGTTGTGGGAGGGTGGTCTGCATTTTTAAGCAGAATCACATGAAATTTTGAAGGATGTAGAGTAACTCACCATAAAGGGTCAGCTGGCATTTTCTGCCTAAAACTCAGGTTTGGGGTTTGACTTATTGGAGAAGTCAACACTTGTTTCTTGGCTGTTGTCAGCAGGGAGAGTCAGAGGCCAGCAAGAGTGCACCAGGGGGCCCTGAACCTCCACCTCGTCAGCCCAGGAGGGAGGAAGCACTGCCCGACCTCTGCTTAAGAAGCAGCAGCAAAGAGCAGGAACCAGGAGGGAGAAGACCAAACTCCCAACACTCTCTTATGTAACACAGCCCCTAAAATGAAAATTAAAAAAAAAAATTAACCTTAATAACAGCTATGACAGCCAGCTTTCATTAAGTATTTATTATGTGACAGATACTATACTGAGCAATTATAAATATCCTATAATTGAATCCCCATAACAATTCTATGAGTTAGGTGTTATTTATTATTATTATCTTTTATAGGTTAGGCATCTAAGGATTTAAAAATGGAAGTCACTTGCCCAAGGTCGCACACCTTGGAAGTTGCATAGCCTGCTCTGTCTGTCCTCTTAGACACTATGTAAGTCACAGGCCGATAGATATGTTACGTTACTATGACACTGTGAATGCTATATGATTAAGAGATTTGTTCAAGACAAAGAAGACAGTGATGGTAGAGCTAAAATAAGGATAATTTTTTTCTTTAATAGTAAAGTGATTCTTTGTCTTAGCCACCTGATCCTAATGAAAAATGACTGATGACTTAATGTAGCCTAAAAACCAAAACCTGAATTGATTAGTTGACAGAGACAAGCCTAGAACTGCCTGCAAATATTCCCACACCAGTGATGAGGGCCCGCCCAACCTAGGAAATGAAATATGTGTGAAGGCCGCAGGTGGCAACCGCACTGTCCCCATGGAGTGTACCTTTTCTCCGTGGGCCTTGGTTACTCCACTTTCCCTCCCCGAGGCCCAGAGTTCTCCCGCTCTTCCCCTTCCCTCCCATTAACCTCTGATCTCTGTGAAATAAAACAATTCATCATAGAAAACATAAAGTGGCAGTTATTATCCCAACTATAACCCAGAAGATACCACACAATGCAAACCAAAGATTTAAAATTACTTTGAACTTGGCTAGTGTTTTGCTGTTTATCTGATAAAACAAGATGTCTAAGATATTTTGTTTTGTATAATTTTTTTGTGTTTTTTTTAAGTTTTTTTTATTTCAGAATATTACGGGGGTAACGTTTAGGTTACATATATTGCCTTTGCCCCACCCAAGTCAGAGCTACAAGTGTGCCCATCCCCCAGACGGTGGGCACCGCACCCCTCAGGAGTGAATATACCCATCCCCTCCTCCACCCTCCCACCTGACAGACACCCGATGTATGTTATTACTATATGTGCACTTAAATGTTGATCAATTAATACCAATTTGATGGTGAGTACATGTAATGCTTGTTAATTTAATACACCCAACACCAGTATTTTTGTGTCTAAATACTCATACCATTCTCCAATAAAAGGAACCAGGGGTCCTTGGTGAAATGACTGATACTAGGGCTGGGGTCAAGGAGAACACAAGATGAGCTTGAAGCAGGATCTAGCACTCAAAACAAAATAAGAAAGTGCTCAAAGAAATAAAAGTGGAAGGGACATAGTAGCCAACTAGAAAGAGCTCCCAGTGGCCAAAGCTGGACCAATTTGAGTCACAGAATAAACAACACTGTATCAGATTACAATCAAAAGTATGAAATAAGTATGCATGACACCATATTGATATAGACAGATGATGTAATAAATAAACAAATGGGAGAGAAGAGACAAATCATCCCTACAGAAATTTCCAAATCATAATTGCCAAACACTACATGTAGATACATTCCCTTGTAAGAGATAATAGGCTAATCTTAGTAACTTGCTTCCAAAGAATAGTTTGGAAAGGGGAGAAATAGTAACTTTTCATTGGAAACCCCGGCAAACACTACCAATTGATCAAGTTTAACTTCAACTGTGATAAGTCCTATTGATGCCATGCACTCCCTGATATAATGTGATAAGAAAGCCACTGTGATGGTCTTTCCAAATACTCACAGATTCAGTCTAATCATGAGAAAAACATCAAACAAACCCAAATTGGCACATATTCTACAAAACACATGACCGGTCAAGATCATGAAAACGAGGACAGACCAAGGAAACTGTCACAGCCTGGAGGAGGCATGATGACTAAATGTAACGTTGTGTCCCCAAAACTGGTAAATCCGAATGAAGCTGGGAGTTAGTTAATGGCAATGTGACAATTTAGTTTTGGCAAATGTACCATGGTTATGTAAAAAGATAAAATGAAGAGAAATTGAAATGGGTGATAGTGATAACTTAGTAAAAAATTATATGGACAAAATAATTAACATAGATAGGAGAAAATAATATAGATGAGAAACATGACTCATGCCAAAATGAGGACTTGTTCCAGGTATTAAAGATGTGTCCCCAAAGCAAAATCTGTTCTCTTTTGAATACACGAGGAAGCCCCTGTCACTTGCAATATCCATGAAAATTTAAGAGGAACAATTAACAAATGTGTTAAAATTGTTAAACAGTTAGGGGCAACCTACTGACCTCTAGAATTTTGTTCTCAGTTAGGTAAGGAGATGATCAGAGTCTGTGGAAACGTATTGTTTCATGTCAATGCTCACTGGCAAGGAAAATACCTGAGTCACCTTATTGAGTTAGTGAAAACTACAAGTGTTTTTGAATGAAACCTTCAATCTACGAATTGTATGCATGACTGAAAATGGCTTTGCAAATTAGCATCTTTTGCCTATTCTTACAAGGCAAGCTCACTTCAGTACTCCACCTGTAAGTCAAAGTAAACACAGTAATTCTAACCTGGAGCTGCAGGGTATACACCCCTAGGGAGGTGAGTTGGACTCTTTCCATGGGCTGAACCACCTGGTTAAGTACTCATCTGTCATATTTGCTGAAAATGTGTTCAACCTTGTTAAGAAACCCTTGAAAGATCTGATGAAAGAACCTCATAAGTATTTTCCCAATTCAATAGCAGAGAAAGATAAGCAACACTTTTCCCACCACTTCATAGGCATTACTGAATAATTTGATCCCTTCCATAGAAGAATAGACACAGGAGATCACTTTGAATAGCTTCTTGAAACAAAAGTCACCTGGAAAAATCTGCCTAGTGTAGTAAACCTTCAACATTTGTGGCTGCCAACATTTTTGAGCACTCTTCTTACATTTTAATTTTCTACCTAGGTAAAAGCTACGAAGAATTCATATTTTCAGAATTCCTTGCAGCTAGGGTCTACATGATTGACCTGGCTTCAGCCAACTAGAAAACCCAGGCGAGACTTGGATTCAGAAGTAACCATGATGAGGAAGTGGCTGGGGCAGGAGTAAGGACCTTTTGCCAAGCACAAGGGCAAACAATGTTTCTCTGGAGCAACAGCATCCAGTGCTAAGGATCACGGTTGCTTGTCAGCAGTGGTCGTGTTTCTCAAGAGATACCCCAGTGTGATCGGTCATTATTCACAGCTGCGCAGCCTGAAAATCTGGCTTTCTGGTCCTGATGTACTTTCTGTGAGTTGCTAGAAACCCCTAAAATAGATTCCTCTCCTGCTTAAAGTAGCCACACTGAATTCTGTTGTTTATAGCTAAGAATTGCACCCTCCCACAAACACACTATTAGTAGTAATCAAATATTTTTCTCCTTTCCAGTAATATGCATGGAAGTTGGAATGTCCTTAACCTAAAACTAAAGGCTACAGTTCTTTTACTCACTAAGAATCTCATCTTCACTTTAAAATAAGTCATACGGAGTCAAATATCCTCTATTGCTGACAAATAGAAACAAGTTTACTCTACTTAATATTACTCTGGGTATATATTTTTAAAGATCAATTTAAATATAGCTTGTATTTAATTGTTATTCATTTTTTGATTCATTGTTCAATGTAACCACGTGATTTTGTTTTCAGGAAATTTATTTTAATTAAAAGTGAATCATCTTAGGAAAAATCATGGGTGTAATAGTATATATGACATGGAAAAAAATCACGGAGGTGAAACACAAAAGACAAAGCAGAGAAAGGAGCTCCCAAGTCTCCCTGAAGGAGGGAAAGGTTTACAAAGAAGAGAGGGCATGGCAACGACTGAGGCAAGAGTTTTCAAGCCAGGTGAACAGGAACGAGTGAACTCCAGGCAGGGTGACCGACAAGTGAGAAAGCAAGAAGATGGCAACAACATGGCGCACTCAGGAAAGTTCTGGTAGTGCAAAATGACTGGGGAGTGAGGTATTAGACAGAAGGGAAGGCCTGGTCAATATGGGCAAGACCCGGGCATGGGCCTTGATCATAAGCATGCTCACATACCTTGTTTAAGGTTTTGGACTTTATGGAGGATGAGAGCAACTGAAGAATTTTGAGTGCTGGAGTACATGCCCAGGTTCACTGTTTAGAAACCACATACTTCAAGAGAGACCCTTTAAGTATGTGAACATTTGAATGTTCTAGGAACATTTGAATTTTCCTAGAGATCATGCCTTATATAAAAGAGATAGTGATCTAACTGTAGAATCTGAGGCATCATTCAGGAATGAGAAGAAGACTGTTCCCAGACATTGTACCCTGCATTCTGATTCCCTGTAAGACTGCCCTCATTGGACGGGAAAACTAAACGTTAGCTTAGTGTGATCCTAAAGTGGCTTGAGATACTAGATACAATCTCCAGAAAATTAACCTGGAGAACAGTGGCCAAGTTGCCAGTATTGGAAAATGCTACCTACCTATGGCAACGAGTGGCGTCTACAGCAGGACCACGAGTGACTTAGGGCTCTCTCATTGCTGTCAGCTTCCTTTGCAGATCTCTGGAGTGATCTGAGGAAAACCCATCTCTCACAAAGAGAATACTAAAAATATAAAGCAAAGTACATTTTCTCTTATCAAATCTCAGACCCAATACTTGTATTAAATATCAACATCTCAGTTCTAGATGTTGACATGTAGGTATGTAGTCTTTCAAGATTGAGAAACAAATGGTCAATTTTATCTCAAGTTTTTATGCAAATATTTATGATTCTTCATGAAGTACAGTAGGGGTCACGGCACTTTCACTATTGTATGGGCAAGGAGCTGAGTGTGGTCTGAACAAGCAAGATTGTGAGGGAATTTTAGCAGAGGAGGAAATTGAGATTCCCCCTGGAGCCCCTTCTGTGTCCATGTTACCTCCCTCCTCCTAGAGGCCTCATAGCTGTAGTCACTGTCGTCCATCTGCCTTTACTTTCCGTGGCCATGCTGGACAATATTTGTAGGATTTGTTCACTGTGACACTTTTCTTGCTCCAGCTGTCTCTGAATGGAGCTGCTAAATTTATCAAGACATCTTGGGCTGCTCAAAAAAGATAAACAGACATTCCATCTGTCTGTCTTTCATTCTGTTTCTCTGACTCTCTCATATCTTCAACTACTGGCTGAACAGTGAAATATTCAGTTATCCAGTTGTTTTGTCAATATGGTGCCAAGCAACCACCGAGAGAAATCTATTTTACAAAGCCAACATTGGTTACATACAGATGCAGAGATGGATCGATATACAGAAGGCCCCCAACCCACAGTGGTTTGACTTAAAAATTTTTGACTTTACTATGGGTTTATTGGGGTATTAAATGCATTTTCAACTTATGACACTTTTGACTTATGATGGGATTATTGGGATGTAACCCCATTGTAAATCGAAGAGCATCTATAGATGTAGATGTAGTAGATATAAATATGGATAGATAGAGATATACGGGAATGAGTGAATTAACTCAGTGGACTAACCAGGGATGAGAGAGAGAGAGACAGTGATATGTTACTAACCCAAAGGTATGATATCTTTACCACCCAGGATTTCCATTTTGCCTTTTTCTAACATAAGATCTTGAAAGAAACCCAAGTGACTGAATGATTTGCTTTTCTGCTCATTTATTCTTTTCCATTAAATTTGAAATGGTCATATTAAATGTCCACACCAATCTACATTTAGAAGCTTCTGAGGCAGGTGTTCCCAGCCTGTTTGTTTAGTTTCTTGAAGCCTGAACAATTTGAGATCCTGAGTACTTACAAAGTACCAAGGAGAAGAGCCCAACTGAGGGGAGAAGCTGGATCCACATGCGGTTCCCACAAGGTAACCATATATAGCTATGTGTCTTCTGCCACGTATTTAGTTAATTTTCACTATTCAGATATATATTACAGGCTTGGGTCCTATTTTAAGTGAGGATACAATCATTGATCTTTCAGCCACTCATCTCACTTTGGTTTAATTTCACAATTTCAGGGTTGTAATGTTTCCTCCATCTGAATTATGCACAAACCACAGCAACTAGCTTATCAGACCTCTGGCTCAACTCCACTTCATGCTCTGTCTTGCAATCAGACTATATTACTGTCCTATTTGATTATTTATGCCAATGCTGTGCCTTATTGGAATGATTAAATTGACTAAATTTCTTTGCGGACACAGGAATGTGTTCAAAATCAACTGGACTCACAATTAAATATCATGTAGAGTAAGAAATAGACAATTATAAGGCTTTAGGTGAAATTAGCCTAAGTTTTAACTGTAAATGATGAAAATAACCCCATTAATATCTCACTATGAATCTACCCAAAATTAAAAAGATAAACTATTTTGCTTACTTTGAATTCAAATACACCATATAAAAATTAAATATATTGAATCATTGTTTATAATCATTTCAAATTTTTTCACTACCCTAATTCCCTTAAAAATTAAAAAAATTTAAATTTAAATTACCATTGTTTAAAAGATTATGCATGCTTATTTTTTAAAAGGTAAACAACACTGACAAGTATGATAAAGATATCAACAAATCCAGCTACCTGGAAACAGAGATCTCATGCACTTCATTCCAACACACCTATCTTGCATGTAAAACACACATAGGTCGCCTGATAAACAGAAACAATTTTATAACAATTGAAGCATGTTATACGTGATATTTATTTGTTGCATTTTTCTACCTCAGGGAAGCTGACTGTCCTCATGTTGGATCATCTTTGTTGGTGCTTCATATCAATCAACCTCTCTCTATTGCTTTTATTCTTTTTCTTTTTCCCTGATATTCAGTCTGTTCTGAAGTCTTTTCTTTAAGACATTTCCAGCTGCACCTATTCTGCTGCCTGCTGCTAATTATTTATTACCTTAATGATGTTGGTGTTTTGATTCTCAATATTTTTCTGATGTCTTCAAGTTTCCTTTTTTTTTTTTTCTCTTTCTTTTTTTTTTTATTGGGGGAAAACTACAAAGCATTTACAGTATAATGTTTACAGTCACAATTTGTAGTGAGCTGATTTCCTTAAGCTTGAGCCCATTATTCAAAGTGAAGTGACACAAGTTTCCTTTTAATCCTTTTTTGTTGTTGTTGTCATGTCATCTGCCTTGGTCTTTTGTTGAATT
>CAUYRT010057862.1:0-11533 GCA_963574885.1 Lepilemur ruficaudatus | reverse complement strand
CATTAACTTTTTTCTTTTGTTTATTTATGTATTTTAGAGATAGGGTCTCACTCTGTCACTTATGCTGAAGTGCAGTGGTACAATCATAGCTCACTGTAACCTTGAATTCCTGGGCTCAACTGATCCTCCTGCCTCAGCCTCTCCAGTAGCTGGAACTACAGGCATGCGCCATCATGCTTGGCTTATTTTAAAAAAATTTTTTTTTTTTTTTTTTTTTTTTTTTTTTTTGAGACAGAGTCTCACTCTTTTGCCCTGGCTAGAGTGCCATGACATCAGCCCAGCTCATAGCAACCTCAAACTCCTGGGCTCAGGCAATCCTCCTGCCTCAGCCTCCCAAGTAGCTGGGACTACAGGCATGCGCCACCATGCCCAGCTAATTTTTTCTATATATTTTTAGTTAGCCAATTAATTTTTCTATTTTTAGTAGAGACGGGGTCTCACTCTTGCTCAAGCTCGTCTCGAACTCCTGACTTTGAGCGATCCTCCCACCTCGGCCTCCTAGAGTGCTGGGATTATAGGCATGAGCCACTGCGCCTGGACATTTTTTAAAAAAATGTTTGTGGAGACAGGGTCTCACTATGTTGCCCAGGCTGGTCTTGAACTCCTAGGCTCAAGTGATCCTCCTGCCCCAGCCTCCCAAAGTGCTGGGATTACAGGCGTGAGCCATGGCACCCAGCCTAGCCTTTTTCTTAGAACATGGAAAAGATACAATAGAAGGAAGAAAAAAAAAAAGCCGGCAAATCATACACTTTTTTCTGTCTCAAAAAAGAAAAAAAAAGAATGAAAAATCTTAATCACAATATTGCCTAATTTCTTTTCCATCTTTTCATAAATTTTGTTTTCTTTCTAGGAGATGGAGTTATGCTCTGTCACCCAGGCTAGAGTGCAGTGGCAGCCTCAAACTCCTGGCCTCAAGTGATCCTGTTGCCTCAGGTAACTGTCACCTTCCAAGTAACTGGGACCACAGGCATGTGCTACCACGCCTGGTTTATTTCCACAACTTTTAAAAAGTCATAACCATACTATATACACATATTTGTATCCTCACATTTTGTACCCTGTTTCTATTTATCACAAATATTTTCTAGGTTTTAAACAAAAACATATTTAGGCCGGTACACTGGCTCACACCTGTAATTCAGCACTTTGGGAGGCTGAGGCAGAAGGAACACTTGAGGCCTGAAGTTCAAGACCTGCTTGGGCAACAGCGAGACCTGGACTCTACAAAAAATTAAAAAATTAGCCGAGTGTTGTGGTGCATGCCTGTAGTACTAGCTACTCAGTAGGCTGGGGGTGGAAAATCACTTGAGGCCAGGAGTTCATGACCAGCCAGCTTGGGAGATAAACTGAAACCTCATTTAAAAAAAAAACAAAAAAAAAACCACTACAGTCAGCAAATAACATTTTGGACAATAATTATAACCACTTTTCCTATAGAAAAGATAACCTATTTTCTATTATTTTATAAAGAATCGACTAACCAAATCAAGCCCTTTTATCCAAAATAAAAACAACTTTATAGCTTCATCTCATTATAAGCAGAGTACATACTTTCTGTATGTTTTACTAATGTATATCAAAGTATAACCTTTATTTGCTCACTTTTTTTTAACTATTCCTAAAATTGAGGTCAAGAGTAACAATCTGTTAAAAACTTGTTCAACACAGTATAAATGCATTTTCTGGCCAGGTGCGGTGGTTCATGCCTATAATCCTAGCACTCTAGGAGGCCGAGAGGGCAGGATCTTTTGAGGTCATGAGTTCAAGACCAGCCTGAGCAAGAGTGAGACCCTACCTCTACTAAAAATAGAAAAACATTAGCTGGGCATGATGGTGCTCATATGTAGTCCCAACTGTTTGGGAGGCTGAGGCAGGAGGATTACTTGAATCCAGGAGTTTGAGGTTGCTGTGAGCTAAGCCCATGCCATGGCACTCTAGCCCTAGGGAACAGAGCAAGACTCTGTCTCAAAAAAAAATGCATTTTCTGCAAAAATAAAGCAAGCCCCAGGCAGCAGCTATAAGAACATAAGACAACCCCAAGTTGGGCAGAATCATAAGCGGGCAGTGAAACACAGCTTTAAAAGTGCCATCAATGGGAATAAATCTGGGGAACTGAGAAATTGCAGCAGGCTGAGATCTTGCTGACACAGGGAAGAGAAGACTGTGAGGGAAGGCAGGGAACTCAAGAAAACTAGCAAAAAAAGGATTATTATTATTTTCTAGGCACTAAACTAAGAGCTTTTTAATATGTCATCTGCTGGATTCTCTATTTTAGAGATATGTAAATTGAGGATCAAAAACATTGTCATTTACTGTGGATCTCACAGTGAGATATAAATGCGAGACCTACAGCCAGAACTGTTTTGATCCAAATTCTCTTTTCTTTTATTGCATATTGTCCCTCTTCTAGGGATACCCTCACATTATGTCTCTGCTCCCAGGTCCCTCTAATGCTTTCACTGTGCCTTGCACGTATTTCTTTTCTTTTTTTATTAGAGATGGAGTCTCACTCTTTCGCCTATCCTAGAGTACAGTGGTGTGATCATAGCTCACTGTAGCCTTGAACTCCTGGGCTAAGTGATCCTCCTGCCTCAGCCTCCCAAGTAGTTGGGATTACAGGATTGCACCACCATGCCTGGCTAATTTTTTTTATTTTTTGTAGAGATAGGATCCTGCTGCATTGCCCAAGTTGATCTCAAACTCCTGGCTTCAAGTGATCCTTCTGCCTCGGCCTCCCAAAGTGCTGGGATTACAAGCGTGAGCCACTAAGCCCCGTCTCCTTGTACATATTTCTGATGGGGTTACTTAACGCTGAGTATGTTTATTGGCATGTCTGTTTCCCCCAGTTTTAAGCCCCCTGAAGACAGGACCTGTATCATGGGAATGTATGCTCAGGGCCCAAAGACCCTCATGTAGTAAACAGTAAATACCAACAAATAAAGTACAATTTAGTATTCTCATCTGATGAATGAAGAGGGTCTTAGTTCCTCACCTGTAGAGAATGCTGAACTATGGTAAGCAGAGCAGGTAGTCTCTTGCTCAACATTTCCACAACTGAACTCATTATCTCTCCCCTAAATTATTCTGGATTTGTCACCCTGAATCTCTTTCAGATCCTTAAATGTGCCTGCCTTGCTTTTTCTCCCCTTCTGGCTTTCATTTATGCCATTCCCTCTGCCAGAAACACTATTCCCCTTCCTGTTCATGTGGCCCATTTCTATGAGTTATTCTTCCAGGCAAACTTTCATGACTCCCCTAGACTGGTCTAAAAGCCTTGGCTGTATCCTCCCAGCACATGGTTCCACATCTTCTCGTTGCACTGAGCACAGTATTCTAATGGCCTGTTTCTCCCTCCCCCACAAGAGTATATGCTCTAGGGAGACAAAGACCACATCCTGTTCCCAGCGCTAATACCTTGCACATTTATTATTGCTGAATAAATCAATGCATTTACTTGGGTTTATCTACTTAAACTGATAGAACAACGGTTAAAGAAATACCTTTAGACAATTACCTCACCCCAGCTTTAGAAATGGGGCAATGCAGGCAGAAGAAAACTTGCAGATAACTCTACATTAGAGTTAGACGGGACTGCCACCTACTGGCGATATAGTAGTACTGCACAGATATATCACAGATCAAACACACCCTGAAGAATAACAAATTTTTTTTTGTTTTTTGTTTTTTTCATTTAAAAACTATATAATATTGAGTGTCATCCTTGGGCATGGGCCATGCTAATATTCTCTGTATCGTTCCAATTTTAGTATATGTGCTGCCGAAGTGAGCAGAGGATAAACTACAAATATTACAGAGCTATTAGGACAACAGTATTGATTCTAGTTGAGACAGGTACCTGTACGTTATAAAGCCTATAAAAATGGCATTTCGATAAAACTTATTTCTGTTGGCAACAAAATTCTCAGGATAAAATGCATTTTGCAAATATAAATACTATACAAACTCTTGTCATCGGTGAGGCCAGTCTGACAAAGATGCCTGCCAGATCTAAGCTGAAATAGCCTCTGAAGCGTTAAGGGCTCTCAAAAACTACTACTAGCTTAGTGCTCTTCAAAAGCCAACGAAACCAGACATTATCTAAATCTACAACGTTAAAGCGATTAAGTCGCACGCTCCACGGCGCAGCTGAAGGTGAGAAATATCAGGCTTTGCTTTATGATACAGGAGAAAAAGAGGTTTCCTCGGTTTCGTTGCCCGCCCAGAGGGAAACAGACGACCTTCAGTCATTCCCAGCCGGGTGAAAACCTGCCATGCGACACAGTTCCTCGCCTCTCTCTCGCACCTCTGCAGTAGTTCTGTGCCTGTGTGATTCCTGTACTGTCAGCAGCTCCACTAGACTGTGAGCTCCATAGAGTAAGGGTTGTCTCTGCCCTCCAGGGTGGCCCGGCCCCGACGCGCCCGGGGCGCTCTGCGGACCGCCCGGCAGAGTTAACCGGCCCCGGGCCCCCCTCAGCGGTCTTCGCGCCAAGGCCACGGCCACGCTGCCCTCCCCTCGGCTCCGGGCCCAACCCCGAGACGTTCGACTGCGGAGGAGCGGCTTCTGAAGCTAGAGCCACCCCGCGGTGGGAGGGTTCCGATCGTATTATTACTTGGGGCCGACCGGAGGGAGGACACGAACGACTGGAAAGACGGAGAGCGCGAGGACCGGAAGCGCGATCGGCCGGGGCACGGCGGCCCCTCCTCCTTCCGCCGCGCGCTCCGCGCCCCTCCCCCACCGCCGCCGACCGCGCGCGACCCCCACCCGGCGCGCGACCCAACGCGGCGTCCCCGCCCGCGCCGCGTTCCCGTGCCCTCCTCTGCCGGGGCCACGGGGCACGTCCCACCCCCGCCCCCCACTTACCTGTGGCTGCCGCCTCGCCGCTGTCCGGGGCGGGAACTTCCACTCCCCCCTCCCAGGTGGATCCGAATTCACTACCCACTTCCCCACCCCCTCACGCGGCGGGGGACGTCCCTCCTTCTCGGGGGTCAGGCGGGGCGGGGAGAATCAGTGTCACTTAACAGCCAACTGTCCTAGGCTACCGTTTCCTCGGCAGTCAGGGCCGCCAGTGGCGGCATGATCACCAGGCCGGGGGCGGGGGAGGGGAGGGGGGCAAAACTGAGTGTAAGTGTGCGTGGGGGGTGAAGTTAAGGCGGTGCCTCCGCGCGGGCCGCCGTCCTGCGTCACCGCGTTACTCACGTGACGCGCCGCCATCTTGCACCCGGTGTCCGCCTGGCCAGGTGTGTCTCGGAAGGTTTTGCTCGGGCGGGAGTTGGAGGTGGAAGCGGTCTGCGGTTCCTTTACGCTTGGGATCTCTCCCCCGCTCCTCCCACGCGTCTGTCTCCGGACGCCCTCACCAGCTGGGTGCTCCCAGGAGGCCGTCGGCTGGGAGGCCGTGTTCATCGGTTCGGGGCGTCGCGCTCAGCTCGGCCTCTGCTGCTGGGGGCTGGGTGATCAGGCCCAGAGCCGCCGTCCTTGGCCTTGACCGACGCCTGCCCTGTCCGCTTCTTGGAGGGAGAAGTGACTTGAAATGTGGAGGCTTGTCTTCCTCAGCTTCTCTGGGTTCAGATTATTCTTAATCCCATAAAATAGCGTAGAGTTGATCCTTTAACCCATACGAAAGGATTTTCTGCAAAAAAGGATTTAAAATAAAAAAGGTGTCACTAGGGTGTTTGACCTTCACTTGGTGTGGCATGCTAGGGCACAGATTTCTACCAGCTGTTTAGAAAAAGTTACAGTACAGTGCAGAGTCACAGAATAAAATGTTATGCCATCACTTTAATACAAAAACTTTAAAAAATATTTTTAGTGTATTTCTTTCTGGAAATGGGATTGTGCTTTATTCTTAATTTTTTTCATTGTCTATTTCCTTGCAAAATTTTATTTTATGGTTTTAGTGATTGTAAACGACAAATGACAAACTTTTCAGTATACTCTTAAAAGTTTCGAAATTTTATAGAGAGCCCCAACGTAGTTAACTCATTTAGTAGTGAGAGCTCTTCCTGTTTTTGACCCTTTAGGCCAGAAATGTGATTTAAAGCTAACTACTCTGGCTGACACACAAGAAGATAACTAATGTTTAGTCACTGTTACTCATTCAAGTAAACATTGTTGCCTACCTATTAAAAGCTAGTACAGGGGACTCCTCTTATTTTGCTTATTTAGGAGTATTAGGTTTTTGGTTAGGCAACCCAGCCTCTCTGAGTTTGTCTTCTCAATATCAAAATTAGGGAAATTATAATACTACTAAGTACATGTCCCAACGTTACTGACAGAAAATATCATATGTTATATACAGTTATATGTCCTGTATGTGTCCTGTAAGGGCAGTGAAGAGGTTCTCAGACATTAGCCTCTCCTCATTAACCAAGTCCAACCTCAATCGTTCTAGAACACAGAATGCTTAGTAAAAAGAGGGGGGCGGGGCGGGCAGGGCTTGGTAGCTCACGCCTGTAATCCTGGCACTCTGGCTGGGAGAGGCCGGTGGATGCTTTAGAGCTCAGGAGTTTGAGACCAGCCTGAGCAAGAGCAAGACCCCGTCTCTACTAAAAAATTGAAAGAAATTAGCTGGACAACTAAAAATATATAGAAAAAATTAGCCAGGCACGGTGACACATGCCTGTGGTCCCAGCTACTCAGGAGGCTGTGGCAGAAGGATTGCTTGAGCCCAGGAGTTTGAGGTTGCTGTAAGCTAGGCTGACGCCACGGCACTCTAGCCCAGGCAACAGAGTGAGACTGTCTCAAAAAAAAAGGAGGAACTAATCTTACCATGAAAAAAACTGAAATTTTATTGAAAAATGAAACCTTCAAAATGTGCATGGTTAGCTTGTTTAGTTCCTCTTCCAGTTGTAAAGCATTTTTTTTTTTTTTTGAGACAGTATGGCTCTGTTGCCCCAGGTAGAGTGCAGTGGCATCATCATAGCTCACTGCAACCTCAAACTCCTGGGCTCTAGCAATCCTCCTGCCTCTGACTCTTAAGTAACTGGGGACTACAGGTGTGCACTAATTTTTTTTTTCTATTTTTAATAGAGACAGGGTCTTGCTCTTGCTCAGGCCAGTCTCAAACTCCTGGCCTCAAGCGATCCTCCTCTCTCAGCCTTCCAAAGTGCTAGGATTACAGGCTTGAGCCACCACACCTGGATGATACATATAAAGTTAGAGCTGTGCCTGGCACAGAGTAAGCACTAAATAAATGTTGGAAGTTAACATGGAAGATACTGCAGTGTAATCATTGGAAACTTAGCAAACAATAAGTGGCCACACATTCAGAGATACCTCAGGTTAGTTAACAAAGGGACTGGGCTGGAATGGAGGGCTTGGGCATGAGACAGTGTCTGGAACAGCCCAGACACTGGTCAAAAGACAGAAATTTTTAAAACTAATAAATTTAGGCTTTGTGGCCTACAAAATATAATTGTTTTTGTTTTTTTGTCTGTCAATACTCATGTCTAAACACACAGGAATACCTAACTGAAGACAGGTCCTAGATCCCTGCAGGTATTGTATCATACAACCATACTATTTCAGGTAACACTCCTGAAGCAGGATTGTCCCAGATAACTCTGAGACTTTTGTTGTCTCATGTTATCTAAGTTTGAATGGAACCCATAGAACTAGTCTGTGAAGCCCTTGGGGTTGTGGACTGCTACAGGGCTGTCCATGTCTCCCTCCCCCTTTCTACAGGAACTTCTCAGTCATCCATATCTTACTAACAGTGGACACCTGACCCAGACTGGGCTATCAGAGTCTCCAAATGGAAATTTGGCTTGGAACAAAAGTTAATTTCTGTTTAAGTGAATGGACCTAAAGGTTAGGAGCTTTCTAGTGAGCATCTTCCACCTGGAAACAATGCAGATGAGCTGAGAGAGCAACCCGGTGTTTCTAGGCCCCAGTTTTAGAACCTACCTGAGACACGGGTGCCTGCCATAACCCTTAGATTCTATGAGCTACCCTTTGTCCTTGTAATGAATAGCTCTTTCTATTTAAACTAGCTTACTTCGGTTGCTGTTACTTCCAAAGTCACAGCTAATCCCTTGGATACAGGAGAAATAATTTCTTTGTGACCTCTTCCTCTTCTCTCTGCTCCACCACCAGGTTAGTCCAAGCCATCATTTCTTGCATTGTATGCTGCAGTAACCTCCTGGCTGGTTCTACCAGTAAAACCCTATAGTGGGCAAGTACTGGTTATTGTTACATTAGTTGGATTGCATAAGCAAACAAATTATTTACCTTCAAGATTATAATTAGAGTTGTACCAGGATAGCTTGGAATGGATATTCAGCTTACTGGAGGAATCTGTGTTGGTCACAGCAACCCACAAGTATCAAACACCTGTAAGCCCCCCGGGTAGTGATACTGACTGAGGCTCTGAAGACAGGAAAGTCAAATCCTTAGTCAGAAAAAGTAAGTCTGTTTACATGAGAACAAATCACTGGCCCTTCTAGGATGAAAGAAGCCCAATGTTGTAAACTTGCTATCAAGCGGCCAACTAGTCTGGAGAAACAGTGCAATGTTAGGAGATCAGTGTTGGTCTGGACCAATGTATAGTTGAAGATTCAGAGACGGTAGTTGTTATATCAGCCTTGGTAAGTTGGGAGTCCATGCTGCTGGGCCGTTGCATAGCCTCCATTTCTGCCACTGTGGCCAGTCCATTCATGTGTTCCTTGTGCCAGTTCCAAGATGGTCAATAGCTGGCTGACATAAACCAGCCAAGTCGTTTGTCTACCTGGTCTCTTCCATGGTGGATACTGTTCAGTGGGCATTGACACATGAGGTGCAGATCTTCATACTTTGTGCTCTCCCCAAATACCCGTGCATGTACTTCTATGCCAGACTTTGTTATATCCAATCCTCCAGCCTTTTTCCTTCTAAGACTCTGACCATCTGGCCATTTGCCCCTGCCCATGAGAACATACATAGTCTCATTTTGAGCCACTTCTTTCATACAAAGTGGGCAATCACTTTAGTATCTGCCATTTGGGAGGATTTCCCTTGACACTGCCATCAAAGTTACCTTAGAATGGCTCTATGTCAGTTGCCATCAGTTTTTGGCTTTCACTCACATACTGAGATGATCAACCTGCAAACCAAACTTGGGATTTTTCTGCCTGCTTTAGCTGGCCCCTCCCCCATGTTCCAGTATGGCCACAGGTATGAGCTGAGTGAAGGACACTGTTGGAACTATAGTGGGTAACATGGGTTCTGGGTTGCCTGCCTGTGCAGCTTACTTGCACACTCTGGTCCTGCTTGGGCTTAATCCCGGGTATAACATTTTGATCTTTTTTTTTCCATAGCCAAATATGAAGCATGTAATAACATTTCCGTCTTATGATGAAAGGGTGCTGGACCCATCTGACTTTATGATGTGGTGTGTCTGAAAGAACCCAGCTAATGATGGAAAGTTACAGAGGCATAGTCACTTGGCATCCCCTGGTCAAGTTTCCCATCTCCTCCATGGCCCAGTAGCACACCAGAAGCTGTTTTCAAAAGGGATATAATTCTCTGCTACAGCTGGCATGTTCTTCCTCCAGAATCCCAAGTGTTGTATTGTGATTGTCCCATTGGGTTTTGCCATAAACTTAACACCGTTTCTTTTCCCACCAGTGTCATCTCCACCACCCTGGGATCTGCCAGGTCTCATGGCTCCAAATCTTAAAGTGGTCACCTGGTATATGGGCCAGGGCAGTATTAGATGGAAAGTGTTATCTCCAGTACTTAAAGAGGCTTCCCAGGGATTGTGCTTTCTTCTTTGAGTAAGGGGATGCAAGATGCAGCAATTTTTTTTTAATGTTTTATAGGATATCCCAACATGCCCCTGATCACTGGACCTCTGAATCTTTATAGAGTTTATTTCCCACCCTCTGGTTTGCATGTGACCTACCAAGGCCCTCAGTGTACTAACCACTTCTAGTATGCCCTGTCTGATCAAATCAATGTCATGTAACATAACTGGGGCAAAACTGTAAATGTATGTTCTTGTCTCTTTCATGTTAATATGAAATATTTCTGATTCTTAATTAGTATAGAAAAGGACACATTTGTCAAATAAATGGCTACATACCACATACTTGAGACCATATTAATCTGATCTGGCAAAAATATCAGATTAGGTACAGCAGCTACAACTGGGGCTGCTATTTGGTTGATCTTACAGTACTGTACTGTCATTCACCAGGATCCATGAGTTTCTACAGGGACCAGACGGTTTAATTAAACAGCTGTGATAGGAACCACCATCTTTGAATCCTGACATCCTTACAGCTGGCACTGATCTCCACTATTCCCCATGGGATTGAACATTATTGTTATTGATTTATTATTGTAGATGGGTGCGTAGGGACCGTTTTAGAGGTTTCACCATTATAATAGCTCTTATTGCAGAGGCCAAAGGCCCAACTGGTAGGCATGCCAATTCTAATTATAAATTTAGAGAAATGGTCATTGAGTAGCTCCATAATTCAGGGAGCCAGATTTGGCCAGGACTCCATTTATTATCTAGCTCCTATACTGCCTTTATTCTAATAAGAGAGCCATGATGACACTTTAGGTCTCTGGGATGTCAACCAGACCTCTATCCAATAGTCTTGAATTGTCCCTTTTCTCCAGTAGACAGTCTTCTTCTTTAGGGAAGGACTGGGAGAATCATTATAGTATATAATTGATGTGTTTCTTTGGGGTTCTTCACCCTGGAGAAATAGGCACCTCTTCAGTTAACTGGCTCCAGGTCTGAAAACTTACTCAGGTTCAGGAACTGGGCAAGAAATTATGACATTTTGGGGGACAACTGTCCTTAGCCTCCCAGTCATCAATTTTTGCTTTCTTTTAATTATTAAATAATTATTAGAAATTTGATGACTAAAGAAATTATTAAATTATTATTACTGATTAAGCATTATCCTGTTAGCTGCCTATCTATTTTGCCCTAGGGATCCTGTGTTTTAATAACTGTCTTCACTACTCTCTGCATGTCAAGTTCCTTTGACTGCCACTCCAATGTTGTCAATTATTACAATAATTGTGACCATCCCTCCTCCCCCTAGGCATCTTGTAGTTGCAATGCCCACTGACCTCTATTACTTCTGGGCCTCATCATCCAAATTGCTGTCAAGGACAAAAAGGAGAGTTAACACAGTGTTAGCTTTCTTGATGTGTCATTTGATTTTTTTTTTTTTTTGAGACAGAGTCTCACTCTGTTGCCTGGGCTAGAGTGCCATGGTGTCAGCCTAGCTCACAGCAACCTCAAACTCTGAGGCTCAAGCAATCCTCCTGCCTCAGCCTCCCTACTAGCTAGGACTACAGGCATATGCCACCATGCCCGGCTAATTTTTTTCTACATATATTTTTTAGTTGGTCAATTAATTTCTTTCTATTTTTAGTAGAGACAGGGTCTTGCTCTTGCTCAGGCTGGTTTCGAACTCCTGACCTTGAGTGATCCACCCGCCTTGGCCTCCCAGAGTGCTAGGATTAGAGGTGTAAGCCACCACGCCCAGCCGTGTCATTTGATTTGATGCACAAAATTTTTAATTTTGATGAAGT
>CAUYRT010057861.1:0-26510 GCA_963574885.1 Lepilemur ruficaudatus | reverse complement strand
GATAAATTTTCTTCCTATAGAGCACAAATCCAGACTGATAGGCAGCTTTTTCGTTCTTTTTAATGGCTGAGTGGTATACCATGGTATACACATACCACATATTGTTAATCCACTCATGAAATGATGGGCACTAGGGTTGATTCCACATCTTTGCAATTGTGAATTGTGCTGCAATAAACATTCAAGTACAGGTGTCTTTTTGATAAAAATGACTTCTTTTCCTTTGGGTAGTTATCCCGTAGTGGGATTGCTGGATCAAATGGTAGGTCTACTTTTAGTTGCTTGAAGAATCTCTATACCGTTCTCCACAGAGGTTGTATTAATTTGCAGTCCCACCAACAGTGTGTAAGTGTTCCTTTCTCTCTGCATCCATGCCAGGATCTATTGTTTTTGGACTTTTCAATAAACGCCATTCTGACTGTGACATCTCATTGTGGTTTTAATTTTCATTTCCCTGATGATTAGTGGCATTGAGCATTTTTTCATGTTTTTATATACCATTTGTCTATCTTTTTTTTGAAAAGCTTCTGTTTATGTCTTTTGCCCACTTTTTAATGGGCTTGTTTTTTTCTTGCTGATTTACTTGAGTTCTTTGTAGATTCTGGATATAGGTGTATAGTTTATGAATTTTTTCTCCCATTCTGTAGGTTGTCTATTTCCTCTGTTGATTATTTCCTTAGCTGTGCAGAAGCTTTTTAGTTTAATGAAATATCATTTATTTTTGTTGTTGCTGTAAGTGCCATTGGGGTCTTAGTCGCAAGTTCTTTGTCTAGGCTGGTATCTAGAAATGTTTTTCCTACATCCTCTTCTAGAATTATTATGGTTTCATGCCTTACATTTAAGTCTTTTATCCAGCTTGAATTAATTTTTGTGAGTGGTAAGAGACAGGGGTCCTGTTTCATTTTTCTGCCTGTGGCTATCCAATTTCCCCAGCACCATTTATTGAATAGAGCTTTTTCCTCAGTGTGCATTGTTGTCTGCTTTGTTAAATGTCAGTTAGGGGCAGATAGATGGTTTTATATCTGGGTTCTTTGTTTCATTGGTTTATGTCTCTATTTTTGTACCAATCCTGTGCTGTTGGTTACTATAGCCTTGTAGTATAGTTTGAAGTCTGATAATGTGATGTCTCCAGATTTTTTTTTTTTTTTTTTTTGCTTAATGTTGCTTTGGCTACTCAGGCTCTTTTCTGGTTCCAAATGAATCGTAAAATTATTTTTTATATATCTGTGGAGTATGATGTTGGTATTCTGATGGGGATTGTGAAAACATTCCCCCTAAGAACAGGAACAAGGCAAGAGTGCCCACTTTTACTACTTCTATTCAATATTGTGCTGGAAGTCCTAGCCAGAGCAATCAGGTAAGAGAAAGAAATAAAGGGTATCCAACTTGGGAAAGAGGAGGTCAATCTCTTCACTTTTCATTGATATGATCTGGTATCTAGAAAACCCCAAATACTCTACCAAGAGAGTCCTAGAATTGATAAATAAATTCAGCAAAGTCTCAGGTTACAAAAGTAATGTATATAAATTAGTAGCATTTCTATATACCAGTAACAAGCTGAGAGTCAAATCAAAGACTCAATACCATTCACAATAGCTACAAAGAAAATAAAACACCTAGGAATATACTTAATCATGGAGGTGAAAGATCTCTATAGGGAGAACTACAAAACACTAAGGTAAGAAATTGCAGAGGACACAAAGAATCATATCATGTTCATGGATGGGTAAAATCAACATTGTTAAAATGCCTGTTAGCACTCTTGAAGTAACCAGGGTGTTGAAGTAACCAACTCGCCCTGGTTTGTGTGTGAGTTTCATGGTTTTAGCACTGAAAGTCTCATGCCCCAAGGAACCCCTCACAGTCCCAGCGAAAACAGACTGGTTGATCACCTGACTTAGAGTGGTAATTTTTCTTAAAGAAAAATAAAACAAAAATAAGCCTAAAAAGCTTTAAAAAGCTTAAATCCTTCAAAACACTTTTAAAACTTTTAAAAAGTGCTTGGTTAATTCCTTGATAAGTCATATCTGAGATGTAGTTTGAAGTGCAATCTTAGCAATATTATTACATTTTGCCTTTAATGACAGCAATTGAGCTAGAATTTACATAGCTTAGAATTCCTTTTATTTATCATTCTTACTGTGCTAATAGATGTACCTTTTATCCCTAGGGGAGAAAGACAACAGTTTTATACCTCTCTTATTAAAAGACCCTCATGCTGAAGCAACAAGGCCAGGAGGCCTATGCAATTTCTTTTCTAATTTTTTCAAATGGGAGTGGGGATGGAATTTTTTCTATGAATCAAGGGGCTATGAAGTACCCTAAGTCTCCAGTAAAAAGGAATGAATCTATCATATGTGGAGAGATAGAGAAAAGAGACACATTGCTAAGGACAGATTTACTCCCATTTCTATGCGTCAATAATTCTATCTCTTTTTCTTCACACATAAAAAAAAGTTTGATTTGGGTTTCCATCACTTGCTACCAAAAACACACCAAATTATTCTTACATAATTATGGCCCATTTTTAAAACTATTGTAATTCATATAGTAACCATAATTTCAAGTTTTCAATCTTATCAGAAGCATTTTTTTTAGTTAGCTATAAGTCAAACACAGCTTCATAAATGCCTACTACACTATAATTAGGTTAAATTCATGTGGGTAGTGATCAGGAAGCTCTTTTGTTTCAGTACCTGAATCTTCTCCTGGTGATCCTGTATCTTAGGCTGAATTATATTTTAGTTTTCCAAGTTTGAATAAAGTTTTAGGGCTATAATGTTGGTGATATTTTATTGGCTCCTTTTGCAAAATTTAAATAGTTTAAAAAATAAGCATAAAAATTCTTTTTTATATATTCCTACAGCCATAGAAATGATCTCCTGTCAGCTATCATAATGTAATATACTGACAATGTGATATTCATAAACTACTGCCAGAACAATTTCAAGTTAGATAACACTTAGAATTCTATCTACATATAAAGTCAGCATATTAAGCACGAGAACTAAGATATTATCTTCATTCATATGTAGATCTGTATGCTTACAGTAATACTAATGTTTTCCTTCTGCAAAGTGTAATAGACAGCTGTCTCAACCAGAGAGGAGCAGCATGCAGTGGGTGGAGAAGGGTGCTAAGAATGGGCATTCCCAATGTCATATGTTCCGTGGGTCATAGTGGCATCCATCAGGAAACACTGACCAACACATCAGTGAAGAACAAAATAAAGTTAAGGAGCAGAGTAAGAGGAGTTGCCCAAAGGGACTGAATGTTACATGAAGATCAGGTTCATCTAGTTCTTCCTTGTGGAAGAAAGAAGTTCTTCCCGAGTAGTCTAATTGTAGGCCTGAAATGAGTCCTTTAACTTTTCTGGGGTTGTAAGAATAATTTCCAAGGTCTAGCCAATTTCTTAAAGTATATGACTCTTTATCTTCAGAGTTAAAGAACTAGCTCTGCACATTTCAACAGATAATGGTTCCCAACTACGGTTGTGCATCAAAACCTCTGAAGAGCTTTTTAAAAGTAAAGATAAATAGACTGTACTCCAGACTACTGAATGAGATTGCCCAGGGTCAATACCCAGTCATTTGTATTTTTAAAGACCTGCCCAGCTTATTTTTTGGACACTAAAATTGAGATCCACACTTAAAGAAAAGTGAAATTTAGATATAGTTACCATGGGATAATTACACCCCTCTATACACATTTCACTTTAATGATGGTTCTAGTAAAATTCTCAAAAAGGCTTTTAAATGAGGATATATGGAGGTACTGAGCATACAAAAACAAACATCAAATATCCATTTAAAAAATCATTGGTGTGAAACAGGTGTACATAACTTTATGAAAAAAATCCTGCAGGAAAAAAATTAGAAGAAATGAAAACTTGCCTAAAGCAGGAATGAAGAAATCAGAAAATGGTTTAGGGGCATATATTGAGGGAAATGGTTCAATCTTAAACCTGTATTTGATATATAGTATGACAACCTGGCAAGCAGAAATGGATCTTAGACTACAAAAATTCAGTGAAAAAAATTTTTATTACATACGATACTGGACTACCGGCAAGTTATGAAGCAAAAATTAACATCTTCAGAAATAAAACAAAATTAAGGGGATAATTTGAATAAGTAATATTCAATAACAAATGGATGACTTCAGAGGATTCTGATGCATATCTATGGCTGGTTACTATTAACAGTAATTTAGTGATAATATGCCACAACAGTGTGTGGGATACATAATAGGTGCTTAATAAACACTGAGTGAATAAATGAATAGATAAATGAACAAACATTCAATGAAAAGCAACAAAAGAAACTGTGCTTTAAATATCTAACTAGAAGCAAGACGGAGAGGGAAACAGATATGGACATAAAAGTATTTTCTGTACATTGAAATCAAATAATACATAGGAGATGTAACTCCCTCTCCTTGAAGTTACTGTGAAAACAATGAAATAAATTGTTGAAAAAGTCAAATGATATTGTTAAGTGGGGTAAATATGATGCTATAGCTATAGCATATTTACCCCACTTAACAATGTTTCATTCAATCTAAGGTAGCACTAATATGAAATTATATCTGAAATACCCAATAATTTTAATTATAAATATAATATCCTCAGAATAAAATGAGTTGACAAAATTTACTTAACATGGACTGAAATCACTCACTCTGGTAATACATTCTGTTCTACTTTTAGTTTGGAAAGCTAGCACATAAAACAGTGGTAGAAGAAATTAAATCTATTCTGCCTGGCACTTGGCTAATAGTGTGGAAAAAAAAATAAATTTTCAGAAGAGTAGACAATTTCTCCATCTAAGATAAATTTATGGTTGGAGAAGCAGTTGCTGCATGGTTGCTTACTGACTCTCCTGAAGCCCTACCCTATCTGCTGTAAGGTCAGAGAACTCTTACCACCCAAAGAAACCAGCAGACAGTACATTTCCTCCTCCCTCCTTCTTTCCTACCCCAAAGTCAGTCTCTGCAGGTTCTGCTGCTTTTTAAATATGTGGTTGTACCCATGCACTTTATTCAGTTCTTACTGCCATAAAATTCAATACCTTGTAACTAAGCTATTGTAAGCATCTCAGCCTCATAATTGATACAGCCAGTATTACTTAGGGAAAAAAACATTACTTTTTCCATGTCTTGATTATGCAATTACTCTTGGCCTGGAAGACTCTCCCCTCTTCTCCTGTTTTTCAATTCTAATGTCACAGGGGGCAGCAGAAGTACCACTACACTCCTGCTCTATTATTTCTTCCTTCTCTTATCTTCCATGATGACACCAGTCAACACTGATGACCCTTTCCACTGGACACCTGTGGCACTTACAATAAAACCTCTCACTGATAATAACCCAATTAAAATAGCATATTAAAAGCAATAGCACATTGTCTGAAATAATGAAGTCAGTTAAAAATCTGTCAATTTCTTTTCATTTATCTTCTACCTTACTATATGCTACAATACGCTTAATTTATCATTTTAGGTGTATTCCCTATTTCCCCTCCTTGAGGACAGGTTCATATTAAATACTCCCTTCCAATAATCTAGCATTGTACTTTACTTACAAACATATTTCATAAGTCTAAGGTAGAAAAGATTATATTTGCTTAAGAGTCAAAGAAAGTATAAAAGGTGTTCAAGTATAAATATTAAATTTAAAAACTATATTTTAATAGTCAAAAAGTAAAACAATGTAAAATTTTGATATTTTTCCACTTTTTGATTAACTAGCATGAAGACAAAAGAGATAAAATTTAAAAAAAAATCAACTCAACTACCCTGAAAGGGCTACTTAACTTATCACTTCAAAGAAACAATTACAGTAAGAAATAATCCCCAACTTATTCCAGGGAATTGAGTCAACAAAAAGTTAACGTCTCTTAAGACTTGGAAAGATACCTGTGTAGATTTACAAACAGCAAATGTGCAGAACTGTATCTGTCTGTTCTTTCCTCTTTCTTTAAGGGGATAAACAGCCAAACTAATTTGATTTTTCCCGATTTGCGAATTTTATAATGGATTGAAATCCTGAGGGAGCTAACAACAGATGGATGATTGTGTTATTCTAATTTCAACTACCTTAGGGTTTAGAAGGCTGCCATTTTTAAAAAGACAATCAATTTCTCATTTCAAGAAACCTGAAAAAACACTGAATACATCTATCCAATGTTTGCTTCAAAACATTTTATATCAAAACATTTTAAGTTAAAGTAAATAGAGTGAAATATTTTAATAGAAAACCATTGTTCCAGCAGCCAAAAAATACATGATAAAGGATGAGGATACCTAAAGCCTTGGGAAGAAAACAGTATCAGCAACAGGCTCACCATATCACAATAATAAGTAGTAAACAATCAAAAAAAAGCCACTTTTCTTTTGGTGTTATTATAAGATTCTGTAGATAGCTGTTCCGCTGGAGCCTTTAAGAAACTTACATTCACATTTTCAGGATTTATCTGCCTAGATAATACATTCAACAAAGCTGACATCTGAGATCTCACTCAGCATAATTTAGGAATATAACAGAGGGCAGAAAATGCATACATACTGAGAACAATCAGTTTTGTTGAGTTTTTAGCTAATGTATACAACATAATTTTAATTTTAGATTATCTACAGAAAATATGACCCCATAGAACAATGTGTCAAAGGCAGTTGTAGAAATTAGAGATTATTATACTTAAGATAAAAGAGATATCTACTTTAGTCATGCAAATCCCATGATAATCACTTCTTACTCATTTCTTCTGTTACTCCCAGACTTGATCATTACTGTATGTTTTTCATAAATTTTTAGGTTTATTCATAGGGTTATAATTTTCTTCACAAATGGTATTCTTCAAAATCTATTCACAATTTGTTTTTTTCCCCTCCGCGCCTCAGTTTCCTCATTTTAAATATGATTATGCTTACTTCAGAGACAGTTATAGGGCTGAATGATACAATGTATATCAAGTACCTCAACATACTATCTAATTTATAAGAGGTGTTCAATAGATATCATTTCCTTCACCTACCTTAATTTTTGTTTAATGCTATCCTTTATTTTATTCTCATTTGTTTTCATTCTTTTATTAACTTATTTATCTTGTTCCCAAATTTGCCTTAGATGTCACTATGTGTAAATAACGTGTAAATAGGTTATCTGTGTATTTGGAAACATCAACATATTTAGAGTTGTTATAGAAATACATTTGTGTGAATACAGGTGCTTATATAACAGCATGTGTATTTAATCAAATGTCATATTAAACATACAAAGGCATTTGAGACCCAATGAAACAACCTCAGCCATATACAATATAGTAACTATCAACATGGTAGTTTAAATACATATTCACTTCTACTTAGGAGTAAGAGGGAAGATGCCATTCTAGCTGAAACTTTACAGTTGAATTGGATACTCTCGTGTCAGTGTCATGGGGAGGGAAAGAAACATCCATCTTGAAGGGACAACAGGAGCAAAGGTTCAGTGGGATAAATGCATAGGATGTACTAGACAGTGACAGGTAACAAGGCTAGAAAGATAAGCTAGGCCAAATTGGAAGCATATATAACACTTTTTTCTTTTTATGGAACTATGACTTATATAGTATCTACCTTGAATAAATAACACATATTTGAATGATGGTTCCTTTAGCAAATGGAGAAGTCATATCAGTTTAACAAGGAAGAGGAGCAATTACCCTTGATGATTGATTATTGAGAGTCTATGGCTACTCTCTACTTACTTCACTGTCTCTTGATTCACTGCCCCTTAAGTATTGGATACTCCCCTTCAGAAAATTTCAGTTTTGCACTTCATTTCATCCTTTACACACTTATTAAAATAATCTTTGTAAGGTACAGATTAATCAAGTTTCTGCTCATAAATCTTAAAAGGTTTACTCTATTAAGATAAACTCACTGACATAGTTTAGAAAGCCTTCCTCTATACTTTTATCCATTCTTTCCTTTGGCAAATAGTTACTGAAATTATTCTTCTAAGTGCACAGGGTACAACGATGGGTAAAACACAAAAACTACCCTATATGAATTTATAACAATGTGGAAAATTAGATATCAAATTACAATATGAGAAAAATTACAATGAGATGTGCTATTGGCTTTACATAACAAGCTCATGGTTTAGTAATTTTTATTTAATTTTTTCCCCATTGAGTATGATATCAGCTGTGGGTTTTTCACATATGGCCTTTATCATGTTGACATATGATCCTTCTATAGCCAATTTTTTGAGAGTTTTTATCATGAAAAGATGTTGAATTTCATTGAATGCTTTTTCAGCATCTATTGAAAGGTTCATATGATTTTTTGTCCCTGAATCTATTGATAGAATGTATGACATTTATTGATTTACTTATGTTAAACTATCCTTGCATCCCTGGGATGAATCCCACTTTATCATGGTGAATGATCTTTTAAATGTGTTCTCAAATTCAGTTTGCTAGTATTTTGTTGAGGATTTCTACATTTATGTTCATCAGGGATGTTGGCTTGTAGTTTTCTTTTCTTATAGTGTAAATCTTTCTTATTTCTCTTTTTACTCATATCATACTCAGTATACCTACTGGATTTTTCTCTATTCTCTCTTAAAAAAATACTCTCTGCTAGTGCCTTAACTGGGCCCATTCAAATCTAAAGCAAGAGCTATTGCAGTAACTTTTAAAATGGTATCCTAGCAGAGACTGCTCATTTTTATTCCAGAAATATTGACCTGTAGTTTTATTTTTTGGTTGTGTCCTTGTCTGATTTTGGTATGAGGGTAATGCTGGTCTCACAGAATGAATTTGGAAGTATTCCCTATTCTATTTTCTGAAATAATTTGAGAAGAACTGGTACTAGTTCTTCTATAAATGTTTAGTAGAATTTAGCAATGAATCCATCAGGTCCTGGGCTTTTCTTTGATGGGAGACTTTTTATAACTGCTTAATCTCATTACTTGTAATTGGTCTCTTTAGATTTTCTATTTCTTCATGGTCCAATTTTGATAGGCTGTATGTGTCCAGGAATTAATCTGTTTATTAGAGGTTTAACGGTACAGTTGTTCACAGTAGTCTCTAATGACCCCTTGTATGTCTGTGGTACCCGTTGTAATTTTTTCTTTTTCATCACTGATTTTATTTATTTGGGCTGTATATCTTTTATTCTTAGTCTAGCTAAAGGTCTATCTATTTTATCATTTCAAAAAACCAAATTTTTGGCTGAGCATGGTGGCTCATGCCTGCAATCCTAGCACTCTGGGAGGCTGAGAGGGGAGGATCACTTGAGCTCAGGAGTTTGAGACCAGCCTGAGCAAGAGTGAGACCCCGTCTCTACTAAAAATAGGAAAAATTAGTCAAGTGTGGTGGCACATGCCTGTAGTCCCAGCTACTAGGAAGGTGAGGCAGAAGGATCGCTTGAGCCCAGGAGTTTGAGGCTGCTGTGAACTAGGCTAACCCCACAGCAATCTAGCCTGGGCAACAGAGAGAGAATCTGTCTTAAAAAAAAAAAAAAATTCATTTTCATTGTCTTTTATATTTTTTATTAAGTCTTGATTTTGTTTACTTCTATTCTGGACTTTATTCTTTCTTTCTACCAATACTGGGTTTGGTTTGTGGTTGCTTTTCTAGCACCTTGAGGTGAATCATTAGGTTGTTCATACGAAATCTTTCTATTTTTTGGTGTGGTCATATTTCTCTGCATGTTCTTGATGCTTATGGATGTGTGATGATGTCTGTGTATTGAGGGATTAGGTGTTTACTTTAGTCTTTGCAGTCCGGCTTTGTTTGTGCCTGTTCTTCTTCAGAGGGCTTTCCACAGATTCTATGCAGACTGAGTATAGAGTTCCCTAAGCCTATGACCACTTTAGCTATCTCAGCACTAGTCTAAGCCCAGGCTTTCCATGAATATCACAAGGACTCTAAGGTTGACATGGCTTTCTGGCCCCAGTGGACCTGGGGAAGACCCAAAGAGAATAATGGGACTGTGTGAGAATAATGGCCAGGGACTTGAATATAGACGGCTGTCCCAGTGGCCAGATGGGTATGCCTCCAGGAGACAGGTGGGATGAATCCCTGACTGCAGTGAGACAAGCTGCAGTTGATTTTGTGCCTGGCCCCCTCGGGATCTGTTGTGGGAAAGAGGATGGTAGGCCTGTTTCATTGGCTCAGATAGGTGTGCATCATCCAGCATGTCCCTGCACAAGCCAGGAAGTTCCTCAACTGCAGCAGGAGGGGCTGTAGCTGAGACTGGGCCCCTAAGGATCTGCTGTGGGATGGAGCCTGGTGTGCCTATCGACTTGGTTCAGAGAGGCACATGTCTCCCAGCAGGCTCCTGCACAGGCTGGATAGTTCCTTAACTGTATGAGGAGGGGCTGGGGCCAAGACTGGGCTCCCTTGGGATCTTCCGTGGGACAGAGGCAGGAAAGCTCAGTCTCAGCTCAGAGGAGTACACATTGCCCAGCAAGTTCCTGCACATTTTAAATAGTTCCCTGGCTCCAGTGGGAGGGGCCAGAGCTGAGACTGGGCCTACTTGGGATCTGCTAGTATGTCTGTCAGGATGGCTCAGACAGGCGTGTCTCCCCTGTTGAACATGAGTTTTAGGGGTTCTGTGGCACATTCAGGTGACATTTACCTATTAAGTAGCTGGAAATGTGAAAATGAAGCTTATAGTAGATCACTGAGTAGAAGATATAAATTCTGAAGTCATCAATATATGATAGAGGTAGATAAGATAGTATGAGCATATGAGATCACTAGAAGATAATGGATAAAATCAGAAGAGTAAAAGACACTGCATTAAGGAAAAACAACTTTTAGTGGATAGACAGATCGACGAGCTCAAGAATGACTCTCAGAGTTATAAGAAAACCCATACATTTGCAAGGAGAGGGGATTTAAGATACCTAAAACACATATAGTACCAAGTGAAATATTTTTGTGATGGGAATAATGTGCATATTTATAATTTAATTATGCATCTCCTTGAAATATTACCTATTTGCATATTGAGTATTTTCCAAACTTCAAAATGTTTAAAATGTACCTGTATATTCCCCTGAGGGAAAGTAGCATTCAGAAGGGCTTTCCGTGAGATGAAGCACAAATGTTTCAAGTAATTCTACTAAAGCTGTAATAAATAAGAGAATAATTAGGATATTAAAGGTCAAGAATAATATACGACAATGCATTTTTAAATCACAAACTAGTAGATAAAAGTCATCTGAACTTTTTCACAGTTATTTCTAAGGGGATCCAATTCAAAACGCATACTGTTTTAGTATTCATAATAATGCTCCCGATTTAAATTAAATTTTAATAGCTTAGCAGAGAACCTATTCAATGTAAAACTGAAAAAGAATCATCTGTTATCTTTAGATCCTCCAAGGATTATTTCAGAATTTGCTAAATTATTTCAAAACAGGAAGAAAAGTATCACTAATTATGCTGTAATAGCTTACTATCATTCTTCTCACATAACAGAGGAAAGAACTAGTAAACACCAAGATCAATGTATAGCTCATGTTCCTTTCAAAACCAGGACCCATCATATGTTTTATATACTATGCAACTGATGGTATCTGTTCAAAGCAACCAAACCAAAAGTAAGTTTGCCCTGTCTGGCTTAGAAATGACAAAATGACTTTCTAGGCTGGTTTGATAATGCCATTATGCTTGCATATATTACCCTTGAAATGGATATAACCAGGTGCATTATAATTAATATGCAACCCAGAGGTTTTTTTCCACTGAAAAGAAATATATCTGTAGAATCTCTGATATGTTTTAATACATAGCAAGTAAACTGTTGTAACCTTTCAAAATTGCGCCTATTTACATTCAGGATCTTATCCTATATTAACTGAACGAGCCATATCTTTATGGCTTAAGATAAAAATGAAATGTTTTTATTCATTGAAAGCTTGATATGAATATAGTTCAAAGTGAAATGAGTATTAAAAAAATGAGAGCACATAATAGTCAAGAGTTAGAAAGGACACCAGTATTATAGATTATTTAAGTTTATAGTTGCTTAGACGAGTTCTATCTTCACATGAATAAGTACAAATTTTACCATACTTACAAAAAATTTTCAAAGGTCTTTCTTCTATTAATACATATATAAATAACTGCCCTCAGGTGAGAGCTTTTAACTTCTATGTATATACTTTATTTATTTATAAACCATTTAATTTTATCTCTTGAGATATTAATAAATTTTACAAAGAGATCAATGTCTTGATGAGGTTCAGATATAATCATTCTTGATAAGAATAATCTAAGATGCAAAATATATATTAGTAACAAAGATCAGACGGAAAGAAAATTTTACGTAGAAATATCTACTTAAAACTAATGTAAATAAAAAAACTCTAATGTAATTATTCTCATTTTAGCACAATCATGTTCACTATATGTTGTCTATTCAAGTAAAGTGCTTGAGTTAATGGGAAAAAAACACAGCATACTGCTAAGCAATTGTTTGAATCCTATGCCTGAAATTGGGTTTAGCAGTCAGAAACATAGCTAAACACAATTCAGTGAATTAAGAAAATTCTTCTTCACATCTGTGTGGGAGCGACACACAATATAATTTGAAACTTAAGAGTCACAGGGAAGCCTCACCATTTTCTGGCAAGTACTAACCTTGAAATATGAAGTTATGTTACTGGATCAGTATACAAGAGGCTAATAAACTAATTTTACAGTTTATATGCAAAAATGATATCATTGAAGTACTTCAAGAGGTTCTGGATTTCCACTGATTCCAATATTCATTTTGCCCAGCAACTCTTAAGAATAGCACCATACATTTCCAGATATTTTGAAGTATAAGGTATAGTCATGGAACAGTGCTAAAAACTGATCCACAAATGGTAATTGAAGCCATGACTCTAATCTCATTAGTGTGTCTTTCTAACCCTAAGTGTAGCTGAACTACATAATTATGGAGTGGTTATTTATTTCAGTATAAACAGCAGCCTTACTGTCAATTCACCGAAAATTCTATTATCTATAACTCAAGGAAATTAATTCATGTCATAAAACAATTCTTAACTTTAAAAGCAATTTAACTCTGGGATATTATTATTCAGAAAGTAAACTATAGAATATTGTTTTGTTTAAAGTAGATTTTAAAATTTTAAATGACCAACCTGGAATTTCTATTAAGAATTTTAAATTATGGGCCTTCTTACCTTTAATTACATCTATTTCCTGTGGTAGGAATATGCCATTTGTAGACTATAAAACCAAAATTTATAATATTTATATATTAAAAAGAATACAGGTTTTCTGCTGAGAAAAAAACTGAATGCAGACTATCCAACAATACTTCGGTATAGAATTTTCTTTCTCTATTGGCCTTGCCATCTGCTGTGGACTAAATGTCAACATCCCCCCAACGTGATAGTATCACCATTTTGGGAGGTGATTGACAAGAGCTCTGCCCTTATGCATGGAATTAGTACCCTTATAAAAGAGGTTCCCCCTTTTTTCACATGTGAGGATGCAGTAAGAAGATGCCCTCTTTGAAGGAGAAAGTAAGCCCTCATCAGACCCTGAGTCTGTTGGCACCATGATCTTAGACTTCCTAGCCTGCAGAACTGTGAGAAATAAATTTCCATTGTTTACAAATTACCCAAGGTATTTTGTTATAGCAGCCTGGTGGACTAAGACATTAACATAACAATAACTGGTGCTAAGACCAGGACAGCTCAGTGTTTGAAAACATTCAAATTTTCTGAATTCACTCTGATTTTAAAAATTATGTATCACTGCTAGCTTATCATCAGATCATATGACAGTTATGCTAACACAGTCCAATTTTCCTATCAATTCATCCTGCATGTAACCACCAGGTGTCTGTTCCTAAGTTCTTGCTTAGTCAAGAACTTACCATGTTTCTCATCTCTCTACCCCATGAACTCCACTAATGGGTTGCAAGTACTTTATGCTTTTACTCCATTAAATTTTATCCACTTTTCTTATGAATTATAAGTATAGTCAGACTATTATTCTCAATGTTACGTCATTTATATTCATTCTTTTTCTCTACTTTTTAAAAAAAGCTTTTTCATTTTACATAATTATAGATTCACAGTAAATTGCAAGGATTATAAAGACATAAAGAACTCCCTTAGCCATTCTTTTAGGGTAGGTGTGCTGGTGACATATTCTCAGGTTTCCTTCATATGACAATGTCTTGATTTCCTCATTACTAAAGACTATTTGCAATGGGTAGAGAATTGGGGTTAACAATTCTTTGCTTTCACCAGTTGAATAATGTCATGCCACTTCCTTCTGTTCTCAATCTTTTCTGATAAGAAACTCCCTGTCATTTTTGTTTGCATTGCTTATCCCCTGCAAGTATCCTGTTTCTCCTTTCAAGAGCCTTTCTTTTGGTCTTTAGTTTATGAAAGTCTGACTATATTGTGTCTGAGTGTGAGTTTTTGGGTTTTTTTCCTATTTAGGATTTGACTCAGCTTCTTAAATCTCCAGCTTTCAGTCTTTTGCCAAATTTGGAAGTTTTCAGCCATCATTTCTTCAAATACTTTTGTAGCCCAACCTCTCTAAGACTCCACTGATAAAAATGTTAGATTTTTTTGTTGAGGCCCTGTCACCACAACCACCTCTATTTCCTCTCTGTTATTCATATTGGGTGACTTCCATTGTAGTATCTTTAAGTTCATTTATCTTTTCTCTGTTCCCTCCATTCTATTGTTGAACCCATCTATTGAGTTTATTTGTGTTATTGTATTTTTCAGTTCTAAAATTTCCTTTGAGTTTTCTTTATATCTTATTATTTATTTGCCAACACTTTCTATTTTAAAATGTTTCATGTGTGAAATAGGTACATGCGTAGAGGAAGGAAGGGAAGAAAGAATTGTGGCCCTGTTATCATTGTGTGCTGGTCCTGGTTCTTTATTAGGCTTCCTCTGGTACCACCCTAGCAGTGAGAGGCAGGGGTGCCTTGTTACAGCTAGGTGAGGACTGAAGGACAGGCTACACCCTGAGCCTTGACGGAAGGGTTTTTTGTGGGTATTTGGCTGGAGCAAAGTGGTCACATTTTAGAAGTTTTCTGTCTTGCCAAGCAGCCCTTTTCCTGGTAGAGAAAATAGGTTCTTATTGCCACCCTGCTTCCCTACACCTGCTGGAATTCTTAATAACTCAATCTAGAATATATGAGGCACAAAGAAAACCCAGGGCACTCACCTCTAGCTCCCAGGGACCCTAGCCAGTTTGTCTTCTCCCATTCTTCCAGAGCTATCTTATGTTTCATATACAATATTCAAAGGTTTGTAACTATAGATACTAGAAGGGATAAGAAAAGAACATCTACTACATCTTACAAAAGTAGAAGTTATCACTGTACCTCTTTAAAATGATTTTATTATGTAGGCCCCATTAAATGCTGGATGTAAATTCCAGCATATAATTCAGACCACCACACACAAATTTTGACTTTTTTTATTCTTAACCTCTTTGAAGTTACCCTTTATTCTTAATATTTTTTAACCATGAAATTGGTACTGAGTCTTGGAGAATTATCTGATTGCATCAAGTATATTTGCTTTATAGCCCTAAGTAGATACTAGGTAAATTAAAGTTCATGGATATGCAACACCTTTAAGGGTATTATTTAAATACATTGGTTTAGCTGAAGCCCAGAAGAATTCAGAATGTGACAGAATAGTTAGGAATTGTGCTAAATTTCCCTTTCCCATGGTAGGCTATGCCAAGAAGTGGGAATATGAAAAAGTAGCTTTGGTAACAGAATCACATGATGTACAGGTGCCATTGGTATAATGCCCTTGAGGATGGACCCATGGTGATATATGACAATGCTCACAAAGGTGAATGAATGGGAGAACAAAGGAATCTGATCGATGGGGTTTGTCCTCTAGCTGCTATTGTGTATCCTCCATCCTCCTTTAATGCTTCAGGCTTTCCTTATCATCACTACAGCTCTCTCATGCTTTCCTTAATGAACTTCAATGTCTTTGTTTCTATTTATACTGAGCACTCTGTACCTCAGCTATATGCCTCTTATCTTTCAAATGATTTAGTGCTTTATCAGATAAACTAAAGATTTTGATCTCTTTATGGTGTATTCAAAGTGAAATGTGATAGTCGTCACTGGCTAGGACCCCAGGGAGTCAACTGAGATAAACAAGACACTATAAGAAATTATGTCCATAGAATCAAATGAGTAAATTTTAAAATTAAATTGCTGTAGTATGTTTAACAGAAAAAGCTATACAGACAGGCCCCGACTTACGGTTCGACTTAAGATTTCTCAACTTTATGATGGTTAGAAAACAATACGCATTCAGAAGGAAACGTACTTTGAGCACCCGATACAACCATTCTGTTTTTCACTTTTGATATAGTAGTATTTAATAAATTACATGATATATTCAACACTTTTTTATAAAACAGGTTTTGCGTTAGGAGATTTTTGTCCAACTACCAGCAAATATAGGTAAATATAGGCAAATATTCTAAGTACATTTAAAATAGGCTAGGGATGTTCAGTAGGTTGAGATGTATTAAATGCATTTTCAATTTAGGATGGGTTTACTGGGACGTAACCCCATTGTAAGTTGAGGAGTATCTGTGCAATATCGTATTGAGTGAAATTACAAAAAAAAAAAAAAAAAAAAAGTATGGGCTGAGCACAGTGGCTCATGTTATAATCCTAGCACTTTGGGAGGCTGAGGCAGGAGGACCACTTGAGGCCAGGAGTTCAAGACCAGCATAGGCAACACAGCGAGATCCCATCTCTACAAAAAAATTTTAAATAGCATTGGCTCATTTTGGTTAAACATAAAAACAATGATTACCTCTAAATGATAAAATTATAGTAAATTTGAGTTCATTTTGCTTATTTATAATTTCTAATTTTCATAAAATGATCATATATTAGACAATAGCAGCCCAGTTGCTGAATGATGAATACTTGAATTAAAGTAGTGCCAGAGGATAAGAATGAAAAACAACAAATTAAAAACATATTTAGGAATAAAATCTGTAAGGCCTGTGACTGAGAGAATAAGAGTCATTCAGGATTAAAAGGGAGAAGTCAAGGAGTTTCTCCTTTCAATGACTGCATAGATGCTATTCATAACAATCAGAAAAGAGAATGCAACAGGAAGAATATACTTTATGTTCTCCATGGCATCTCATACAGAAAAAAATCTAAAATTTGGGAGGTAGCATTAAAATTGAAACAAACACGAGAATTGGATTAAAATTTAAACAGAAGAGAAAATATGATTAAATTCTTTGAGCAAAATAAGAAGCTTAAATATAGCCAAAAGTAAATGAGAAATACAAAAACATGGCTTTTTTTTTTTTTTTAAAGAGGACTTATTGTTTTTATCTTGAGTAATTATGTGGAGCCATCTAATGTGCATTGCTGGAGACTACATTTTGCCCCTAACATTATTTTCCATCAAAAGTAACTGGAACCCCTTGGGAAACAATAGGAAAAATTATTCCAGAAGACCTCGATGTTGTCACTAAGTTAAAATTCTTTCACTGGTAAACAGAAAAAAGAGTTCAAAAGGACAAAGAGACAAACTTAAAGAAAAAGCTCTTAAAATCCAAGTCATTAAAATTTAAGCATTTGAAAGATAAACATGGGGCCTTCAAAAAGTTTGCAGATTACCAACTCCATTGTACAAAAGAAAAAAAGAAAAGAAGAAAAAAAGTTTGCAGAAAAATGAAAAGATAAAAATAAAAAAATATTCTATAGATAAATAAAATTATTTCTCAGCATAAGCTCCATCAAGTTCAGGACACTTTTGTAAGCAATGATTCCAGCCATTTAGTCCATCCTAAAGAACTTAGGGTTCTGGGAATTTAACCATTTTAATGCACTCTTTTTTATATTATTAACTGAAAAAAAAATGGGTTCTCTTTACATATTTTAAGATTAGGAAACAGAAAAAAGTCAGAAGGAGCCAAGTCAGGACTATAAGGTGGGTGCCTAATGATTTTCCACTCGTACTCTCACAAAATTGCCCTTGTTTGATGAGAGGAATGAGTAGGAACATTGCCATGGTAGAGAAGGGCTCTCTGCAGAAGTGTTTCTGGGTGTTTTTCTAACACTTCGATTAACTTTCTAAAAACACAGATGTTATTATTCTTCGACCCTCCAGAAAGTCAATCAAAATTTCTTGAGCATCCCAAAAACTGTTGCCATGACCTTTGCTCTTGACCAGTCCACTTTTGCTTTGACTAGAACTTGGTAGCCATTGCTTTGTCTTTTGGATCATTCTGGTAAAGCCATGTTTCATCTCCTGTTACACTTCTTCAAAGAAATGCTTCAGGATCTTGATGGTCTCACTTGTTTAAAATTTCCATTGAAAGCTCTGCTCTTTGCTGCTAATCTAGGCACAAGGGTTTTGACAACCATTGAGTGAAAAGTTTGCTCAACTTTAGTTTTTCAGTCAGAATTGTGTATGCTGAACTAATTGAGATGTTTATGGTGTTGGCTATTGTTTCTGATGTTAATCATAGGTCCTCTTCAATTAGGGCATGGACAAGATGAATTTTTTTTCCTTGAAAATTGATGTGGATGGTTTTCCACTAACAGCTTCATCTTCAACAACTTCTCATTTCTTCTTAAAATGAGTTATCCATTTGTAAACTGCTGATTTTGGGGGAACATTTTCCTCATAAACCTTTTGTAAAGCACCAGTGATTTCACAATTCTTACACCCAAGCTTCATAAATTTGTTGTTTGTTCTTGCTTCATTTTCAGCAGAATTAATGTTGCTCTGATGGGGGCTGTTTTTAAACTGATGTCTTATCCTTCTTAGTGACTTAAACTAGGTCCTATTCAGATATGCTATAACTAGTTAGTACAAGTTGATTTTCATGCAAAAAATTTGGAAACCATTTATTTTTTCATAATATGCATTTTCCATGAACTTTTTGAAGATCCTTTGTACTTATGCAAAATATATTGTAATTATAAAGTATACCACAGTTTCTAATACTGTCAGACGTGTTGAGCATTTGTATAGTGACAAACTCAAATTATATGAATCTTACACTAGAATTTTGTTTATGAACTAAATTATCAATTAGTGAAAGAAATAGGAAAATACTTATAATAATTTTAAACTGTAAATTTAATATTAGGTCACTAATAAAAGATTAAATACTGATTAGAAAATAATATGAAAAATATAGAGGTTTATTTTTATAGGGAGTTGACTGTAGAGAGACATAAAATATTAAGAAATTATTAAATCTGGAATTGATTATGGAATCTATTGTTTATAAATAGGTTGATATAAAGAGGTTAGGTTAGTAGAATTCAGGGAAAATCTAGAGGTTAATCAGATCTACAGGGGCCTTTGTGACAATACAATAAGAAAAAGAAAGTAGCACTGGTATGATTTGTACTCTAATTGTAAGTGTACCCCAAGGGCCACTCAGACTATATAACACTAGGCTAGTTAAAGGGAAGCCATTTTTCTTCCAGTACACTTTTGGCTTGCTCTAATTTAAAAGTTTCGAATTGACCTGCTGTGCTTGTTTAGCAAGTGGGCAGGTACAAGATTAGAAACGACCTTGACAAGAAACAGATCAAGAGTCCAGAATAGGCCAATGGCAGACTGCTGATAACAAGATACACCGGAGGACCTACTGTTTGCTAATAACCGTAGCAAATCATAATGACGTGCATAAAGTTTGCTTTCTCCCACCAACCCCCTTTACCCTTTCCCTTTATAAGCTGTTAATAGAGGACACAAAATGGTCTTTGAGACAACAGTCTGTCATCTCCTCAGACCACCTTCCCTTTACCAACAACTTGCCTCTCATGTCTGTTTCTCAGGTGGCGGGCAGCCAAACCAGCATCTGGCAACATAATGTGCAGAAAGTGAGGTAGTCCAAGAACATATTTGAAATTCAACCTAATGGAGCAGATTGTCCAACTGTGTTCTCTCCCAATGTTGAATGAAAAAAACACATGCAAATGAAGGAAAATATTTAGCATTTTAGCAGACATGTTCTAGTCAGTTCTATCTTAGAAAAAAAGTCTGAGATATTGTTGAGGGGTGGTAGAAGAGGAGACTCAAATCAAAAATAAGGACGTGAAAGGGAAAAATCGGACTTATATTTTCAAAGATTGCTTTATTTCTGAAAGTTTAAGAGAAGCTCTAGGTCGTGTAATCTATTGCTTCTCCCAGTGAGCGAGTGCAGAAATATGCAATGAAGTATACACCGACACTGTCTACTCTTACCTGTTCTTTTTGTAAGCTTAAGGCCTAGAAGGAAAACTCCAGAAATACCAGTATAAATAAAGTTGGAACTTTTCTCCTCTGGTAGCTGTTTAGGATGGCTTGGGTTTCAATGAATTCAGGAAGACTATTAACGAATTGTTCTCCCTCTCTTCACTATTATCACAAAGGACAGTAGCTGTGGCTCACAGTGGGGAGCAAAACAGTAAGTGAACAAGTAGATCCTCAATAAATTCTTGTCAACTGCATTTCCTTTTGTCTTCTTTCAGATTTAGAATTTTTGTACTTATAGAGAATTAAGACTAATTCATTCATTCATTATATTTATGAAAAAATTATTGACAAATATGCATAGTGTTTATTGTGTGGTGTGGAGCATATAAGAGTCTTAAGGAGAAACTGTAACTGGTCCCATAAACAAATTTCAATGACCCCTACATGTTTGTTATAATCCTCTCCCTTAACTAACTACTTGACTTTCTAAAATTGTTTCCCAGAAATAGTGGATTTTCTGCAAGACAAAGGAGCTAAGATTCTGAAGGTCCCTGGGTAGACGTTCTGATGCCAAGATTCACCATCCCCCAACAGCCTGCTCCCAATGCAGATAGCACCTTGTTAGTTACACCAAGCCCTGTCCCAAGGCACAGACCTCTCCTTTAAAAGCCCATGATCTCCTTTAGTTGGAAAGATGGATTTGAAGCAGCTTCTCCAGTTCTCCCAAGCAGATGTCTGCCCTATTAAAAATTCCTTTCTTCCTTGGCAATTCACATCTCAGTAACTGGATCTTTGTGTGACAAGCAATTGGACCTAGGCCAAAACCTCCCGTGATTTCGACAACAAACTACATAATAGTTGATGATCATTTAAAAATCTTTAGTTCTTCATAACTGTATATTGCTCATATTTAAAACCCAAGTTGAGCCAGATTACCGAACCAGACTATATGTGTGTGAGCATGTGCATGTGTGCACACACACATAACCACGCACGCCTATTTCTCAAAACATAAATTTGTTTGTTATTTTTGCATTGAGCATACCCTCAAAATTAGTTCAACTCAGTTTACAGATAGGAAACAAGTGTATTATGAGATATTAGATATTAAATTTATACTATAATCTATCTAAATCAGTGTTATGCTTACTTGTATTTATTTAATAAATGTTGTTTGTGTCCCATGTGCAAAACATTAGGCACAAAAGAGGAGGTATAAAGAGGTGGTATAGCAAAGCAATACAGAGCATAGATTTTCAGCATCGGGTTGCCTGGGTTCATGTCTGGCCCTACTAGTGTGACCTGGGATAGTTACTTAACATTTCTGGGCCTCAGTTTCCTTATCTGTAAAACATAGACTGTCTTAAAAGGTTTCTGTGAAGAGTAACTGAGTTTTCCATTAGCAACTAGATCATGCTTTACAGAGTCAGTCAGATTCATTATTGAAATTAGTATTAGAGTGAAGGGAAAAATTCCCCTTCACTTTTGGAAAGTTCACTGAAAAAGCAACTCACAATAAAGTAGATTAATAAGAGAAAAGTTGTCCAGAGATATTTTAACGTATATATAACACAGAAACCCTCAAAAGTGAAGATTCAACTCCCCAGCAAGGTTCACAAGCTTATATTCGTTTCTGGTAAAATGGGTTATGGGAGGAGGGAAAAGAGGAATTCTATTCAAGGGCAACAAAAGATTACTAGGGAGGATGAATGGAAGGGGAACAAAGATTAACTGGTAAATAGTCCCCTTTGGAATTTAAATGATTTGGAGAGACTAGACATTATCTAGGAGAGTCTGTTCAGGTGTGGTCACATTCCTGGTCTTACAGGGAGAAGAAAAGAACAATTGCTCTCTTAGGTGAGCCTGGATCTCAGGCAGATAAAGAAACTTCAATGATTTGGGGAGAGTCAATGGTGGGGGCATGCGAATGTCAGAGAGACTTTAAGGCTTCTTCAATCAGTCTAGCATTTCAAAATGAGATATTTTGGGGTAAAATATTTCTAATTTCCTTCAGTAGCTTGCCGTCTAATGGTGGACACAATACCAAGGTAATGAAGCACTGAGGTCAAGACTTGTGGGAAGTGCCCACAAATACCAAGATTCCAAACAAAATGCAGTTTGAATAGTAATGTTCTACTTGCCTGTCCTGTTTCAAAGGCATGAATAATGGTTAAACAGGTGATACATCTCTTTTGTCTTATCACCATACCTGTTGGGCAGAGATAAACTCAGAACTACACATTTACTTATTGTGTTTAAACATCGTTCCAAGCTGCTGCTTTTTAAAATTTGTTCTGTACTTTTGCTCATGTGCAAAACTCACTGATAGTCTATTTTAAATACTCTCTATTATGAAAACAATGGTAAATGTATAATTATAATAGATATTTTATAAATATTTGGGGGAACAAAACATAGTTTAACTGTTCACCTTATACTCAAACATGGAAGAGTAATGTTTGATTTCTTGCCTATATATATATATATATATGATATATATCATTCTTGGAAAATATAATTTCTCCAATAATCAACAAAATACAAACTTTTCCCCATACCTCATTTTTAATTTTATAGCACATGAAACAAAGATGAAAACCATAAAACAGGGCTGAAGTGGAAAATCACTTTTAAATTATATCTTTTGAGAAATCTAGCTTATAATGACATTAGAATCTTTTTCTTAGAGCTTCTATTTCATTCAAAATAAACAATGTTAATTTAAAAACAATTTCAAAAACAAAAGCATATGTAAATATTTGAATATAAATAAACATGTTTGCTCATTTTAAGAATACAGCTGGTTCCCTTAAAACAAAATTTCCTTAGGAATCACTAAATTTGTTGGGAAGATAGCTAGGGATTCCAGGTCTCCTAGGAACAAAAGTGGGTGCTGTTGCCTTGGTGCAATTGCCCCACCTGAGAAGAAAAAGGGTGGGCCCCAGGCCCCATCTTGGTCCGGCCCCACCCTAATCCTCTCCCAAGGGACTGCCATACCTGGGGGAAGAGGGAATACCCTACACATCAGCCAATCATAACTTAGCATGCCAGCTGCAAAAGAATAAAGAGGACTGTAGTCCACAGGCAACAACAGAGGTATCACAGAGTCCGGAAATTGACCTAGAACAACCTGCACGTATAGTTAAGATTCAGATCATGCAACTCCCAACTGTCCAATCAAAGTGTTCATGGTGACATCTGAGCCACTAGGGAGGTCCCAATGCAGGCACTATAAAACCAGATGCAGACCATAACCAGACTCTTTTTGCACTATTCCTTTTACTCTCCCGTTGCTGCAACAATGGGTCCAGTCGTCATCTGTGGCGTATGTCTCACACTCCATGAACCTATATCTTGTTCTTGCCCTATAATCCTATCTTTCTCTCCTCCATAAACCTCATTTTCATGCTTCTCTTACTTTGGTGCATCTGGTCATTTTTCGGCCATGAGCGCATCAAGAACTGACGTTTTAGACTGAAACCTGACAAATTGATTTGGATGGACATGGCTGTGTTGCAAAATAATTATGTCTATTAAAAAATTCAATACAATTTCTAAAAAATATAGCAATATGGTATATTCAGATGAAAACTGGTAAAACCAAGCAAACTACTGCCTAGGCGAAGGTAGATTAGTGCTCCAGTTTTGCTTACCAAGACCATTTGACAGTTCAAAAAAAAGCTTAGTAGTTTCTCAGTTTTTAATTTTGGTCATCTCAGAATCACAAATTTCTTAGAAGTCAGAGTACTTTTGGAATCAGTATTATGTTTTCTAGATATGCCAGTACTAATCTTTAGGAACCACAGATTCTATTAATATAATTTTTATACGAGAAGGAAAAAAGCCACAATGGAAACAACACACTTACCACCTCCACTAATTATATCAGGTTTCACCTTCATCATTTTGCAAAATTGTCTTCGGCAGTTTTCTATCCATTCAGTTTGTTTATCGGACATTTTGAAGCATAATAAAAGCTTGCCAAGATCATTATCTAATAAGAAAGATAACATGTTATATTACTGTTATAGACATGCTATATGTACTGAAAAGCAGTATTAATGTTACATATGCAAACAGTTGTAAATTCCAGAAAAAGTTTACATTATGGCTTTCAAAGAAAAACATATTTTTCTATAATTACACCTGATACCATCAATTATTTGCCACATTTATTAAAAGCTCATAAAAATTGATTATTAATTTATGAAAAGCTTATAAAATGGATTGATTTGTAACCATAACTCTGAAAGTCTCTTATATGATCATGGCTCATTACTGAATATCCGGTGCAGTAGACAATGTGAACTTTAAGATTTCAGTAAATAGACTGACATGAACACTACAGTCATTCTTCATGTACATTCAAGTGTAATTTCATTCACTTAAAGCACAAGTGCATAAAATCTTTAGTCATTTAGTTCCTCTTCTTAAAAAAATATTATTAATATGATGAAGGGGTTGAAATATACTATTCTGACATACTGACACTTGAAAAACAGCAGGTGCAAGATCACTTTGACCTTCACACTGTTTCTTAATAGCAGAAGATGAAGTTTCCATGTGACAACATTCTCCCTATACCAGAAAAAAAGGCAAAATCCTTATCTTCAAGAATGAGAAGTTCAGACTAGAGAATACTGTACAGATCTTGTTAGAATAGCTCTTACCTTTTAAACCTCCCCATGTAATTCAGTCACATTTTCACAGCTTACTATTTCTTATTCAATTAAGTATATAAATAACTAACTGCTTCTTAAAGTCTTCATTTCCTTATGAGGACTTTCATGCAAAATAAAATTTGAATTAGACTTTTCTCCTATCAATCTATGTCATATTAATTTAATTCTTGGATCCTTCCAGGACCCCAAGAAGACGGAGGTAGAGTTTTTCTGCCCATACGATGAAAATAACAAATGGGGCTAAAAGAGTATCTATGGCTAAAATATAACTTTTATTCTAAGTAATCTCATAAATACATGAAAGTTACCATTTAATGGTATAGTTGTAAAGCTACTTAGTCTCATGAGATTTTTTTATTTAATAAAAATCAGTGAGTAATAGATATTAAAAAGGGGTATATGCATATGTATACATATAGATATAAATTATGTAAATATTCAAGGGAGAAAAGAAACACATTCTCTTATATTCTAAAAGAATATGGTGGGGGGTGGAATCAGTAGTTATATGAAGTCATATCTTTTTCTTTACCACTTTTCTTGAAAGAGATTTTTAGAACAAAAGGGAATTACAGGGTCATAGGTTTGATTGCTTATGCCCTAAAATGTGGTCCGAGAACATTAACATTACAAAATTATCCTCCTAAGCTTTACTTTAGGCTAGTGAATCCCACCAGGAAGATACCAGTGGTCAATCTCATACCAGAGAAGCTTTCAACCAGCAATTTCTTACCCTTTCCTTAAAATGAATAAAATTATAATAAAGAAATCAAGTCTTTATTCTTATAGGTTTTACAAATCAAATAGTTTTTCTAGAATACTACAACTATTTTAACTTTTCCATCCAATTTTTTAAAAATTCCTTTTAACAAGTACATATGGAATTCTTCCTATATGGCTTTAACAGTCAAGGCAATGCTGCTGCCCTCATGAAACTTACATGTTATACAAAGCACATGTATGTGCATATATACATATACAGATTATAATGATATTGTAATCAAGGTATATCATTCCTGTGTTCTAAATTTCAGTTTCATTTAGCTTTAAAAAAGCTGCTTTGCCACATGGTCCTCATGGTTATCACATATAAAGTTATGTTATACGTATAGTCATAATTTATGTAAATATCTCTCTATTTGACATGTAGGTCACAAAAGTCTTCTTATATCAAAGTTATACATATGTTCTCTCATAGAAACACATGAATATACAGATACATACACCATATGCACTTACAAAAATATATAAATAAACCAAAAAATTGTTCTATTAAAAGAATATGTAATTCTGATATTAGTACTAATCTGATATATTCTCTTTGACTATGAAGACCACAAGGATACACAAATATTTCATTGTTATTAAATGGCCTTAATCAGAAGCCATAACTAGAGAAAAAGTATAAAACATTTAATCAAAGGAGAAAATAGTACTTATTTATTTATTTATTTATTTTTTATTGGGGGAAAACTACAAAGCATTTACAGTACAATGTTTACAGTCACAATTTGTAGTGAGCTGATTTCCCAAAATATATTACCACTCAAGTTGACTTATCTTGTTACATTCAAAAA
>CAUYRT010057859.1:0-52611 GCA_963574885.1 Lepilemur ruficaudatus | reverse complement strand
GAGGTGGAGGTGGTGGAGGTGCAGGTGGTGGAGGTGGTGGTGGAGGTGGTGGAGGTGCAGGTGGAGGTGGTGGAGGTTGAAGTGGAGGTGGTGGGGTTGGAGGTGGTGGAGGTGGAGGTGATGGAGGTGGAGGTGGTGGAGGTGGTGGAGGTGGAGGTGGTGGAGGTGGAGGTGGTGGAGGTGGTGGAGGTGATGGGGTTGGAGGTGGTGGAGGTGGAGGTGGTGGAGGTGCAGGTGGTGGAGGTGGTGGTGGAGGTGGTGGAGGTGCAGGTGGAGGTGGTGGAGGTTGAAGTGGAGGTGGTGGGGTTGGAGGTGGTGGAGGTGGAGGTAGTGGAGGTGGAGGTGGTGGAGGTGGAGATGCAGGTGGTGGAGCTGCTGGCGGTGGAGGTGGTGGAGGTGGAGGTGGTGGAGGTGGAGGTGGAGGTGCAGGTGGTGGAGCTGGTGGAGGTGGAGGGGGTGGAGGTGAAGGTGCAGGTGGTGGAGCTGGTGGAGGTGGAGGTGGTGGAGGTAGTGGTCGAGGTGGAGGTGGTGGAGGTGGAGGTGGTGTAGGTGCAGCTGATGGTGATGGAGATGGTGTCGATGGAGGTGGTGGAGGTGGAGGTGGTGGAGGTGGAGGTGCAGGTGGTGGAGGTGCAGGTGGTGGAGGTGGAGGTGGTGGAGATGGAGGTGGTGGAGGTGCAGGTGCAGGTGTTGGAGGTGCTGGTCGTGGAGGTGCAGTTGGTGGAGGTGCAGGTGGAGGAGGTGGTGGAGGAGGAGGTCGTGGAGGTGGAGGTGGTGGAGGTGGAGGTGCATGTGGAGGTGGTGGAGGTGGAGGTGTAGGTGTAGGTGGTGGAGGTGGAGTTGTTGGAGGTGGAAGTGGTGGAGGTGGAGGTCCAGGTTGTGGAAGTGCAGGTGGTGGAGGTGGAGGTGGAGGTGGTGGAGGTTGAGGTGGAGGTGGTGGGGTTGGAGGTGGTGGAGGTGGAGGTGGTGGAGGTGGAGGTGGTGGAGGTGGAGATGCAGGTGGTGGAGGTGGAGGTGGCGGAGGTAGTGGTCCAGGTGGAGGTGGAGGTGGTGGAGGTGGAGGTGGTGGAGGTGGAGGTGGAGGTGGCGGAGGTAGTGGTCCAGGTGGAGGTGGAGGTGGTGGAGATGGAGGTGGTGGAGGTGCAGGTGCAGCTGTTGGAGGTGCAGGTCGTGGAGGTTCAGTTGGTGGAGGTGCAGGTGGTGGAGGTGCAGGTGGAGGAGGTGGTGGAGGAGGTGGTGGAGGAGGTGGTGGAGGAGGAGGTCGTGGAGGTGGAGATGGACGTGGAGTTGTTGGAGGTGGAAGTGGTGGAGGTGGAGGTGCAGGTCATGGAGGTGCAGGTGGTGGAGGTGGTGGAGGTGGAGGTGGAGGTGGAGGTGGTGGAGGTGGAGGTGGCGGTGGTGGATGTGGCGGTAGTGGAGGTGGAGGTGGCGGAGGTGGTGGTGCAGGTGGTGGAGGTGCAGGTGGTGGAGGTGGTGGTGGAGGTGGTGGTGCAGGTGGTGGAGGTGCAGGTGGTGGAGGTGGTGGTGGAGGTGGTGGAGGTGCAGGTGGTGGAGGTGGAGGTGGTGGAGGTGCAGGTGGTGGAGGTGGTGGTGGAGGTGGTGGAGGTGCAGGTGGTGGAGGTGCAGGTGGTGGATGTGGTGGTGCAGGTGGTGGTGGTGCAGGTGGTGGAGGTGTAGGTGGTGGAGGGGGTGGAGGTGCAGTTGTTGGAGGTGTTGGTGGTGGTGATGGAGGTGGTGGAGGTCATGGAGGTTATGATGATGGAGGTGGTGATGAAGCGGGTGGTGGTAATGGGGCTGGTTCGTAGTGAAGATGTTATTAGTGGTGGTGGTGATGGTAGTAGAGGTGGTGGTGGTGGTGATGGGGAAAACTTTTACTTGGGTTTCTGGACTCTTCTAGCTGTAAAGACTTTCTAAAATGCCTTTCTTCATCTGAGGAATGCTCTGCTAGAGGATGGCTAGGTCCGTGTGAATGCCTGGGTGCATGTGGGTGTGTGTACGTGGGTAACTCCACCCCTTTCTGTGCCTCTCTCTTCCCCTCCCTGTCTAGGACATTGCTGGTCTGATGCTTCCTCCCCACTTGTCCCTGCATGCCTGTCAGAGCTGCCTCTCTGTGGGGTGTGGGCCACGTGGCCCACCCAGTGCCTGAGTTGTGGGAGCAGAGTAGCAGCGGGAGAGGTGTCCATGGCTTTGTTGTGGGGAAGCCCAGCACTGGGGAACACAGGGTTAGGTAGTGCAGCTGGGAGCAGGCTTGTGGCCCTGGATCTACCCAGGAGATGTGGGGTTAGAATGTTGGGCAGGGCTAGGAGACCGTAGTCACTAACTTTGGAATTATCAGCTCGGGTTCTAACTCTGGTCCTGCCACTAAAATTTTGTAAGGTGTTGAAAATATTACTTTATGCTGCTGAACCTCGGTTTCCTTGTCTGTACAGTAGAGGTAAATCCTTGTTCTTACGACAGTCAGGAGAATGAAATGACATTGGAGCATAAAGCTCTCAATGCATGGCCTGGAATGTGGTAAGTGCTCAATAAACGGTGGGCCGGGAAAGCCTGTCAGTGTCTCCAACAGGGCAGAGTGCAGGGAGGGGTGGGGCCCGGACAGGACTCCCAGTGTAGGCGGGTCCTTCTGAAGTCCCAGGCCCTCCATCAGTCAGGGCGAGACGTGGTGCTGGACTGAGACTGCAGTGGGTGTCCTAGAACCGGTGTGAGGGGAGGGCCAGGGGTTTGGTGAAGAAGCTGCGGGTCCCGGTGTGACGGTTCCAAAGGGAAAACAGCTTAGTGTTCAGGGAGTGGGTGGCAGAGCTGGCGCCACTCTTGCTTCTTCTGTTGCCGTGGAAGCGGGCCAGAGAGCCAGCCTTCCATCTGCTGCACCCCTGGAAGCTGCTGGAAGAGGCAGGGCCAGATTCCCCAGGGCTGCAGGAACCTGGAGAGAGAAGCCAGATCCTCAGATGGGAGGTGGAGGCACAGCCAGGCCTCAGCGCAGATTAGTGGCAAGGCCAGGACCATAGCCCAGAGCCTCCTGCTTTTCCTCAGTTTACAAAGTGGAGTGTATTTATTGTAATAGCCTTTTAAAAGTAAAAGGCGTCCATGTGGGAGCATGTCTGTCCCACCCCAGGCGGCGGGTTACCAGTGTCCCCTCCTGCGGTCAGGCGGCGCACACGCGCAGTGCGTTACGCATGCGTGTGGCAGCTGCGTCCCGGGGCACCGGCTCTTAGCTCCGGTACATGTTGGAGCCCCTGCCTGGGTGCACGCAGAGTGGCCTCACTGTTTTAACAGGTGGAACGGGGGCGCGCTTGTCATTCTGATAGATTTTGCCCAACTGTGCTCCCCAGCTGCACTAATTCCACTCTGTGGGTGGCGCCCGAGAGCCTGTGCCCTTCACCCACCGGCAGTGGAGAAATGGCATCTGCTTGCAGCGCCTGGTAGCGTCTGTTTGATGGAAGAACGTGAGCACCTTTTCATCTGGGATCCACCTGTGTTTTCCGGTGTTCGTGCTCCTGAGGGTTTCCCTCGGGGTGTTGGCAATTTTCTCCTTGACTCACAGCAGCTCTCCCTATGTGAAGGAAACTGAGCTGCAAACGTTCCCCCAACTTACTGGTTTCATTTCATGTTATGACTTTTGCCTGCCATGTAGAACTTTTAAAATTTATTTAGCTAGAGCCATCTTTTTTTTTTTTTTTAATGATTTTGCGGTTTTGTGTTGTACATATTAGGTTTGAGCCCTGTGAAATGACTGTTTCTGTAGGTTATAAATGGTTGCCTATCAGTAATTTCACAGAGTTTAAACTAACAGAAAGGCTTTCCCTACTCTGAAACTATAAAGCAATTCTTGTGTATTCTCATAGGCTTATGGTTTTGTTTCTCAAATGTGAATATTTGATCCATCTGGTAGGACTCCAGCTTTGTTTTTTCCAGATGGCCACCCATTTGTCCCATACTACTTATTAAATAATTGCCTTTTCTTCATGGATTCCAAGTATCACGTTTACCATACACTAAGGGGCCATATATGTTTGGGGTTATTTCTAGCCTTTCCTGTCTGCCTCATTGTTCTGACTGTATATTCGTGTAATGATACCATGTTTTATTACTTATTTATTTTTTGAGATGGGGTCTTGCTCTGTCTCCCAGGCTGGGGTGCAGTGGTGTGATCATAGCTCACTGCAACTCCAACTCCTGGGCTCAAGTGACCCTCCTGCCTCAACCTCCCTAGTAGCTGGGATTATAGGCATGTGCCACCATGCCCAGCTAATTTTTAAAATCGTTTATAGAGATGGGCTCTCGCCATGTTTCTAGGCTGGTCTCGAACTCCTGGGCTCAAGTGGATCCTCCCACCTGGGCCTTCCAAAGTGCTAGGATTATAGACATGAGTCACCATGCCTGTTCTCATGTTTTAAATTTAACTTTTACTCTGAAAAATGCTAAACATTCTGAAAAGTAAAGAGAACGAACCTCCACATGCTCATTACTGGAGTTCAGCAGTTAGGGTTACCAGCATGCAGTGCTCACTCATTTTGTCCCTCGCTTTCCCTTTCTCCTTCCTCCCTCCCTTCCTTTCTTCCTTCCACCCTTCCTTCTTCCCTTTCTTTTCTCTTTCCTTCCCTCTTCCTTTCTTTCTCTTATTTTTTCTTTGGCTGAATATTTAAAACCTATCCGTGACCTTAGTCATTCGCTCCCGGTACTCTGGCTGTGGATCTCTACGACAAACCAGCGGGCGAGGACAGTGCCCTGCAGAACCACGTGATTATTATTGCACTTGACAATATTAGCTGCAGTTCCTTGCTAACACTCCATGCAGAGTCAGTTTTCCTTAACTGTCTTGAAAATGCCTTATTACAGTTGGTTTGTAAAATTAGTAACCAAAATAAACTCCATGTGTGGCATTTGATTGTTTTTTTCTTTTTTCTTTTTTTGAGACAGAGTCTCACTCTCTTGCCTGGGCTACAGCACTGTGGTATCAGCCTAGCTCACAGCAACCTCAAACTTCTGGGCTCAAGCGATCCTCCTGCCTCAGCCTCTCGAGTAGCTGGGACTACAGGCATGTGCCATTGAGCCTGGCAAATTTTACTATGGGTCTTGCTCTTGCTCAGGCTGGTCTCAAACTCCTGAGCTCAAGCAATCCTCCCGCCTCAGCCTCCCGAGTGCTAGGATTACAGGGCGTGAGCCACCGCACCTGGCCTGGTCGTTATTTTTCTTAAGCCTCTTTATTGTAAAGCAACCCCTTCCCCCTTCTTTAAAAACAATGCCATTGCCTTGTAGAAACTCGGTGAGTTGTCTGTAGAATGTGTTACCTCAAAGACTTACCTGTTTGACTTCTCTGTGGTGCCATTTAACTAGTTCTGCCACTCCCGGTGTTTCCTCACACTGGGATTTTCATTTTGTGCGGGTTCACCTTATCTTGGCAAGAGTGCTCCAAGGTGCTACCATGTCCTTTGAGTTGCCGTGTCAGGTCTGGTTGCACTGGGTGTGAACGTGGGGAGGGGGACTGTCATGTTGCTCCCTGGCGTCTGTCCCCCTGACAGTTGCATCCATTGATGAATCCTGTCTAAGTCAGGTGTGGCATCAAGGATTGCCAGACAGCACCTTTCTAATTCTGTTGTTCCTTCCGAATGCATTTGAGGAATTCTTCTGTAAATGATGGCCTCTCATCAGCCATTGCTATTTAGTTACCCGGAGATCAGCTCATTAGGAAAAGCAGGGCAAGTGCTGACCTCTCTTAGCCGACTTGGGTTCTGCTGAGCTGAGCTGGGTACGGACGTTTGCGCGGCCCTGTAACTCGGCAGCCTCACCTGCCTGCACTCCTTTCTGCCACATTACCTTTTCCTCTTTTCCCCGGACACTTCTACAGTTCCTGTAGTATTCCTGGCAGGATGAACATACTGTTAGGTCTAGAGCAGAGGGAGACACAGGAAGCGTCATGTGTAGCAAAATGCTGTTTATTTGAGCATCTGGGTGCAGATGGGTGGAGGCCAAAAAGAGTGTCCACTAGAGAAAGGGGAGAGCCGCGGGTTCTACAGGTTTGGATGGAAGTTTGGGAAGGGTGAATTTTTTTGTTCTGAACATGAAGCGGTTTGCAGCCGCCTGCGGTCAGAGTGAGATTTACAGACCCCTGCGGCTATTGTTTCACAGCCTTTATGATCACTCTGAGTTTTCCACCAACCACATTCCGTCCTGTACATTCTTTCTGGGTTCCTACCCAAAGCAAACCCAACGGTAACCTCCCAACCCACTGCACAAGGCTGATTTCTAGAAGATTGAGCATGGTGAGCAGGGCACTCCCAGGGGGGAGGTGTGTCTGGTGGCCACAGCTGCCCTGCCTCTCGCACCCAGGGGCTGCACCGACTGTCCAGGAGCCCCATCTGCTGCCCACAGCTCCTTGCCTGCCTTCCCTCTGGTCACCAACAGTGACCCCATGGCGCCCCCACCAGTGGTTTTCTCCTTGGATGCTGCCTGCCTGCCCCTGCCCGCAGCCCCGCCAGTCTGGCCAGTCTGGGTGTTTGTTCACATTACGCCGCTGCCAGGCAGTCACCACCCCTCCTAGGCCTTAGTGAGCCCTGAAGCTGTTGCCCGGTGCTCACCCTGCGATGGTGCCCACTCCCTCTACCCCGACCCAGCCCCTGTGGCCCCCACACCCTGGACTGTACCCTCCCGGCCCCCACTGCCTTCCCCTGCCACTCAGCCATCTGCCCCACCCCTTCCTGGGGGACAGACAGGGTGCCACAGAGCCAGAGCCAGGAGGCTCCAGTCAGGCCTGTGCTGACCTTTGGGGCCTTTCCCAGAGCCAGAGGAAGAAGGAAACGCAGCAGGGCAGTCCCCTGAGCAGCTCTCCTCCTCAGCACCCCAGCCACACGTGGGGCCACGGCTCCGGTGCAGGGTGCTGACCCTCAGAAGGCCGCTGCTGGCCGGGGAGCGGCTCACGCGTGCTCGCTCAGCTGATCGCACCACAGCCCTGGCAGTCCGGACTGCTTCTGCCCCGTTGTCCAGATGAGGAAACTGAGTCAAGGCTGCCAGGAGGAGCCAGTTGCTCTGGGCAGCACTGTTCACAGCAGAGCGAGAAGAGGTGCTATAGGGGGCTCCAGCTGTGGGTGCCCTTAGTGGCCGTGGCCCTTGGTGTCCGACTCAGAGGGGCCTGTGAGGAAATCCCTGAGAGTGGCAGAGGCCTGGGCCCCAGATGTACTGGGGTGGCCCGGGCTGGGACAGGGAAAGGGTCCACCTGGTAAGCCGCAATTCCAGGGCCCAGGAAAGCACATTGAGGAGTGCCAGCAGGTTCTTTGCAGGCTGTGGTCATCCACTCAGACATCTGGGCCTGCTGCCTAAGAGGGAACCCAAGAGGGACGTTGGGTTCCCTCTTGTTCTCTCTCTGGTCACTCTGTCCACTCAATGGACAAAGCTCTCGTGGGTGCCATGGGGACAGCCTGGTCCCTCCGGGCACCTCACTGTGGCTCAGAGGCCCAACAGCAGTTCATCCCCAGCAGGTCTGACTTCTGAGTTTGCCTGCAGCACCCCAAAATAGCTGGCCCGTGAAGGCACAGGCATTTCTTGGGCTGCCATTGCTGGTTGCTGGGTGGGGTGAGGTGGCCAGATGTGCCCTCCCTCTTCCTGTGCCTCTTCCTCCCAGTGGGAGCCACACCCTGGGCCATGAGGGTCAGACAGGAAGCATGGCAGCCCCAGCCTCAGTTTTCCCATCTGCAAGGTGGACAGTTGGTCTGAGACTGCCGTGCTCTCCCTAGGGTACACAGCAGCTCAGTACACACTGCCCAGTGGGAAGCAGGGCCATCTTCCCAGGGCACTCTGTGCAAAGCCCCCAAAGGCTCTCTCCCTGAGAGAAAGAGTCTCAGGGAGACTTTCCCTCTATGCAAGTCAGCCCCTATCCCTCCTCTTCCCTCCTGGGGGAGGCCAGGCCAGTGCTCCCTTTGAGAGGCCTGAGGCCCTGGTGCCTTGGTCAGAGATGCCCTGGTGTGTCTGCTCGGGGACACGCCCAGCTACATGCACCCCTAGAACCTGCTCCCCAGCACTGTGCACGGCCCAGGCCTGCGCCTCCTGCCTGCTCCTTCGGCAGATGCGGTCACCCTCTCTCCCTCTGTCCTATGTCCAAAGCCAGGGCCCACACGATCCCCCATGGGGAGCTTAGGAAGCACGCGGGCAGTGAGGTGAGCGCTGTGTTGGAGCCCAGCTTGGCCATCTCCTGCCTGGTGTGAGTGGCTGCCCCTCTGGGTCTCGGCCACTGCCTCTGTGAAACTGCTCTAGGACAAGAGGAGGCTGCCCAGGCCCAGGGCCAGGCGTTCTCTGGTCCACTTCCCGCCGAGCCCTCCCACCTGGCCTGGAGCCTCCAGGCCCACAGGCTCACCCCAGCTCTGTCTCCTAGGTCCCAGGTCCAGGAGTGGGTGAGCCCAGCCAAATCTGGATGAGTGCCACACAGCATGCATGGCATGGTGTGGCCGGGATGGTCAGCGGTGTGGGCTCCCTGCAGCCAGGCCCACTATGGGCCCTCTGGGGGCGTCCTACACAGTGCTTCCCCCAGGCAGGGATCGGCCTCTACCTAAACAGCCTGGCAGAGGTTGGGGGCAGGAGAGGAAAGGCAGCAGGCAAGGACTTTCCTAATTCACATGCAGACTGCAGCTTGTAGTGTTGCTTGGCAACCAGAGGAGGAGGAGGAGGTGGGAGGGGAGCCCAGACCACACTGGCCTGGCCTGCTCTGGACTGGTCCTTCTTTGCGGGAGTGGGGTGTGAGCAGGCAGACAGAGCTGGGAACCAGCCCTGGTGACCCCAGGCTGTCCCTCCAGAGCCTCTTCCCAGAGGAGCCAGGGATACTGGGGCTCCCAGGAATGGCTGCACGCCCACCACTTGGTGGTCCTGAGTTGGAGGCTGAGCCAGCACTAAGCTCCAGGTGCTCCTGATGTGGGAGTCTGGGCTGTGGTCTCAGCTCTGGCCCTGACCAGTGTCTTGTGTCCTTGGACAGACTGATTCACGCCTCTGACCTCAGGTTGTGCTTCTGTAAAATGAACCAGTAGCACTTCTCACAGGGGTTATTGCAAAGAGTAAATGACAAAGCTGTGACATTTCAGTCCAGCACACGGGGTGTGGTGGTGGCTGCGAGATGCAGGACTCTGTGGGGAGTGGCGCCTGCACCCCGAGCTTGCAGTCTAAGAGAAGATGGGGGCAGGACTGGGTTCAGCTCTCCCACTGTGGCCCGCTCCACTGTCCAGGATGTCCCTGGGGCTCCAGGCCCAGGGTGGCAAGCCAGGCAAGAGTGGTGGCAAAGTGGGGCAGGAAGGAGGGATGCTGAGCGGGCAGCCAAGGTGAGCTGGGGGCTGGGCGGTCGGCTAGGCCAGTGCCAGAGGCGGGGAGAGTGTCGGCTGCTGGGTGGGACTGTGAGAGACAGTGGCTGTGGGAGGGGTTCCTGGGTGCCAGTGTGCTTCCTCGGAGGTTTATCCTGCAGCCAAGCCCAACGTCGGCCGGAGGGGCTGGACTGGGTGGGGCTTGACTCTGCCAGGCAGTGACGAAGCAGTGGCCTAGAGGGCTTCCCAGGAGGGTGCTGAAAACCCCGATGCTTCCCGGTTTCCCCTCTATATGCCTGGGAATGCCCTCCTCTACCCAGGAGGAAAGTCCCCAACTTTCCCAGCTGTGCTGCGCTGGGAGCCCCTGGGGTGGAGGGGCCTCCAGTGGGCCCTGGGGCTGGCCCTGGGCTACCAGCTGCAGGGGGTCCCAAGTGTCAAACCTGACGAGCATGTGGCCAAGTGTCTCTGGTGTCATTGCTCATGTGTCATGAAGGGCATCCTTTGTTCCCTCCCTTTAGCCACAGACTTCAGGAACTCCAGGATAGTCACTGCTTGGAGCTCATCCCACAGTGATCTGTTCCACTTCTGAGCTACAGCACTGGTTTCTAGACTTGCTTGTGGCGATAGACACTTGCTCAATAAACACAGCCTTATGGAACGGCTTGGCCAGAGTGGCCGTGGGGCGGGGGCTGCCTGCTGGACCTCCCAGCTCCACCCCTTGCCCTGCCTGCATCAGGGCCCGAGAGCCGCCCTGTGTGGCTGGGTGTGAGGGCGTCAGTTCCAGGCCCTCTGAGACTAGACTAGGCCTGCGGGGTCCAGTGGTGATGCTGCTGGGAGCCCTGAGATGGGGTGGGCAGGAAGGACCAACGGGAGAGCTGCAGCCCATGACCTGAGAAGGGCTGGGCCAGGCCGACAGCAGGACAGATGCCTGTCAGGGAGACCCCAGGCAGGACTGGCACGGAGGGGCCACCCCAGTGCCCACTGTGCCTGTCCTGGCTGGGAGCAGCCCAGGGAAGCGTGGCCTCAGCAGGGCCACACAGACCCAACAGGCAGAAGCTGGCGGCTGTCAGCATCCATGGGGGTGGTCTACAGTGGCTCCACAGTGCCCCCACAGCCCCCCATGGCCCCATGGCTGTCTCGGTGCCACTCTCAGATGAAGGCAGCCTCTATCCATCCCCTGGTCCTCTGTGCTGCCCCAGCTCCTGGGCCTCTGTGTTGGATATTTTTGTCCAGCTCACTTCTTCCCTGGACGGCGGGGCCGCCAGAGACACAGCACTGCGGCCTGGAGGGATGGCACCCTCTGAGCACCGGCTCTGGCATGGGAGTCCTGCCCAGTCCTCTCGGGCCTTGCCCTGGTCCGGCTCCCGGGCGCTGCAGGCGGGCTTGTGCCGTGGAGCCTGAGTGTCCCCCGCCCCTGTCCCCTGGTGCTGTGCAGCCACTGGGTGGCTGTCTCTGTCTCCTGCTGCTGCTGTGACGAATTACCACACATTTAGCGGCTTCCACACATGTTGGTTATTGTGGTGCTCAGTAGGTCAGAGGCTGTTTCCGGCTTCAGTGGGCTGAGGTCAGGCGCTGGCCATGGTTATCCAGGCGTCCATGGTAGAATCTCGTTCCGTGAGGTCCCCATTCCTCGGGGGCTGTTGGCTGGGGCTCATATGAGGCATGTGCTGGGCCCCTCATGCCACCGTTTCTCTGACCCTGCCCTTCCTCTGCCTGCAGCCAGGAGGGTCCTCGATTCTGAGGACTCACATGATTAGACTGGAACCACCCAGATAATCTGGGACAGTCTTCCCATCTCAAGAGCCTTAACCACATCTGCAGAGTCTCTTTCGCTGGTAAGGGAACAGTCCCAGGTTCCGGAGCCCTCCGGGGTTTGCAGTCTAGGGAGTTAGATGCCTGTATCCACACAGGCTGGGTTTGCAGTTCACATCAGGATGAGCAGGGCAGGGTGGGCAGAGCAGGGTGGGTGTCAGGGAGGCCTGTTGCAGAGGGGCCTTGGGTTGTCACAGCCTAGTCTGGACCTTGCTGAGCCCTTTCTGTAGGCAGCCTCACTGCCGCCAGGCTGGGATGTATGCACCCTGACACGCATGTCCAACCCCAGCAGGCCCCCAGCTCTCTTCGCAGTCATTTGTCCCCTCCCTTCAGGACCACTGAGTTCCTAAGGAGCCCCCGTGGGCCAGCCTCCAGGTCACCTCTGTGTCCACACCCTGGCTTCCTGGAAAGGCCCACAGCTTTGGGCCTGGTTGCTCTGCCTTCCTGGCTCAGCCTCAGGGTCTGCTGTGCCTCCTGCTCTGCCTGCTGGCACTGTGGAGCCTAGAGGCGTGTCCCTGAGTCAGAGAGTGTGTCCGTGTCTGTGGGTGAGTGGACGCAGGCATGGGAGGGGTGCCTGGGCCAGCCTTTCAGGGCTCTGCTCCTGGGGCCTGCCCCAGGCAAGTCGCTGCCCTCAGCCTTCCCAGCATTAGTGGGGACAGGGGCCCTCTGTATCCTCACCTGAGCTCTGACAACACACCTGGGGCCAGGGCCAGGTGGGAGTTTGGCGCCACCCCTGTGTGTCCTTGGGGTGCTGCCACCACCCTCATGGTCTTCCACCTGCCTGTCCTGCATCACCCATGGTTAGTCGTGTTGTGGGGACTCCCTGTGATGCGGCACCTTCCCCTGCCCCCTCGGAACCTGACAGTAACGAGGAGGGGTTGAGCACTGGTCCACGGCCACCATTGGGCCTGGTCCTTGCCCAGCAGCACCTGCCCACCTCCTGGGGGAGCAGCTGCATACAAGGAGGCAGAATGGCCTTGATTCCTGCCTGTCTGGGCGGGAAGGCCAGGGAGGCTGCTCTGCAGCTGCTGCTGCGAGAACATTTCAGTCTGCCCAGGTTTGTGCGATTACAGGTCAGTGCTGCCCCCGGCTGTGTCTGGGGGTGGGATGTACAGCAGGGGCTCTGGGCTGTGTCTGTCACAAACGCTGACACCTTGTGCTCAGCAGCACGTGAGGAGCAGTGAAAACCTTTGTGGCTTTTGCTTTTCTTTTCCACTGCTGCTCCTGTCACACATTTGCTCCTCCGCAGGGGCTCCTTGGTAAAAGCCCACGTCCCAGAATGGCAAGGGGCCATGCACGGAGATGCAGGCAGGGAGCATGTGGCCCCCGCCACCCCAGGGGACAGCAGGGACCCACGGGGACACTTCTCATGAGGGCTGCAGGTGGCAGCTGCCGGCTGATCAGCACTGCATGCTGGGACTGGAACAGGAAGAGAAACTAAGTCTCAGAAGTGGAGTTTCAGAAGGGTGCAGTGGGCCTCGTCTCACAGCCCTTCCTGTTGGATTTCTGGGTTTCTGGCACCTTCCTAGTTTTACCTCTTGGCCTGGAGTCCATCAGAGGGGCATCCACTGCCTTCCACCACCTTGTGGGCTCAAGGCGCTGGGATCCCCAGAGTGCTGGGATCTGCAGCACAATTTTCACTGCCCCAGGTGAGGTCCAGATGCCTCCACACACTGTTCCTTCTGGACATTCAGCTGCTGGAGCCTCTGCCTGGCCAGGCAGGTCCTGCAGGCATGGCTCCACCAGGACCCCAGTGTCTCTGGCTGCAGCAGGGCCCACTGGGCAGTCCCCAGGTCTGGGGAGCCATGTTCCCTGATGATCCGCAGCCCCCGCCCCTCTCTGCCCCTCCCCAGGGGAAGCAGCCAGGTGGCAGGTGGGAAAACAGCTGGGCCACAATGCCCCTTGGGTGCCACTGACATTTTTGGCCTGACCTAGGAGATGGACAAGAGGCAGATGTAAACAAGGAGCCGACATAGAATGGAGACTCGGAAGGGACCCTCCTGGGGTGCCCATCCTCTTCTGCTCCTGCATGTATACCCCACACTCAGGTTCTCAGACCTGGCTGAGCAACAGAATATCCCATTAGACTGGTGGAAAACATAGTGGCATGCACCTGTAATCCCAGCACTTTGGGAAGCCAAGGTGGGAGATTCACTTGAGCCCAGGAATTGGAGACTAACCTGGGCAACATAGCAAGACCCCATCTGTACCAAAAATTTAAAAATTAGCCAGGTGTGGTGGCACATGCCTGTAGTCCCAGCTACTCGGGAGGCTGAGGCTGGAGGATCACTTGAGCCCAGGAGTTTGAGGCTGCAGTGAGCTATGATGATGCTGCTACATTCTAGCCAGGGTGACAGAAGAACCCCCCATCTCTGGAAAAAAATTACCCAACAAGCTGGTGGAAAATATAAATTCCAGAGCCACATCCCCAGACTCTGATTTAGTTAGTCTGGAGGATAAGCCCAGGAATCTATTTTTAGTGGTCTTATTGGTGGGTGGGGGGCACTTTTTGAAGGCAAATTATGCCAGTTAATAGGGAGAAACTGGACTGTCCTTGGCCAGTTGGGACAATGTCTCCCCATGGCTGGTGACGGTATACACAGACCCAGGAACTGTCAAAGCTGCTCAGGCTGATCCTGCAGCGGGGATGCTCTCCCTCCTGGCCACCCTCCTCTCTCTCCCAGCTGGAGTGGAACCAGTGTCCAAGGCAGCTGGCTCCCAGGCAGCGCACCCCATAGGCCTGAGACCTCCCTGGTCCTGGGGGGTGCAGTGCCAGGGTAAGTGCCCAGCTGGGAGCTGCACCTGCTCTCTTAGGCATACGTCACTCACCACATTTTCTAGAAGAGGAAACACAGGTTCAGAGAGGTGAAGGGCTTTTGCCTGCCCCATTGATGGGAGACACAGAGGTGGGGTCCTCACCCTGGCTGCTGGCCCTGCTGTGAGCACTGTGCTGTTTCCCTCAGGGGTTTTCCTTGAAGTGGGCACTGAATAATCTTGCTTTTGGAATATACATCAAACACAGAAAATGTCTGCAGAAGCACCTGTGCTGATCAAGGCGCTGTCAGACCCTGGCGTGTGCATCAGGCCCCTGGTGTGGGGCCGAGGGAGACAGGAACATCCTCTGTCCCAGGCCCTTCCTGCCCAGCCTTCCCAGCCAGCTCTTCCTGAGGGAAGTATAGTTGGCCTGGCAGGCTGGCAGGGGTGCGGGCAGCAATCCAGGGCCGGCCAGGGTTGGGGTGCCCTGCTGGCCTGAGCTGTGTGCAGATGCTGACATTCCAGTTCCATTTTGGCTGTGATATCGGCTGGTGAGGCAGGACCCTGCACTGCCATGTGCCTGCGGGGGCCAACCCAGTGACAGTGTAGGCCTCAGAAACTCAGAGCAGAGAGACACTGCCCCTGGGGACCCCAGCCTTGGGCATTTCCAGCTGTGGCAGCATCGAGCAACACCTGGTCACAGACACTGAGACTGCCCCCTGGAGCGTTGGGGAGGCCACTTTCTCCCAGAGCAGGGATTCCCTCAGCCACGTCTGGACAGCTGGCTGCCCTCACTCCTCAGGTGTCCTTCCTGGTGGCAAACAGCCAAGGGACTCCCCCACAGGACAGCCAACTCCCAGGCCTGGAGAAGAGCCCTTTGGGCTCCTACACCATAGCCAGCCCCTCTGTCTGAGGACATTGTTTCTAGAGGGGCCCCTGCCCCAAGACCAGTGGATGGAGCATAAATTGTTACTGTGACTTTTGTCTCATTTCTAAGGAAGGCTCATTTGCAGCGGAACTGTCTGAGAGTCTGCAGAAGACGGCCGCACTGGGACACCAGAGAGGGGCAAAGGCAGAGCTCCATGCCTCTGGAAGCAGCTCTGTCCTTCCCACTGAGAAGGGTCCCACACAGCGCAGGGCGGCAGGCTCAGGCCAGACAGCAAAGAAGGCGCACCACGGTAGTGGGCTCTGTGGGTTCAGCCCCTTCCTCTGAGAGCCTCTTCCAGACAGAGGCAGGGTGGTGTGTGGCAGGAGTTTCCAGACTTCCTCTGGCAGGGAAGTCCTTCCAGGGAAAGAGATCACAGGAACTCGCTCTGTCTGGAAGGGGTGTGCGGGGAAAGTGGTAGATGGTCTGGTAGAGACAGACAGCCCTGGAGTGACCCCAGGAGTGTGTGGCCTTGACCTGGGAAGTGCTGAGAGAGGCAGGGAGGCTGGGGAGGCCCCAGGGCGCCTGGGAAGAGGGTGGGGGCGGAGCTGCAGGGAGGGAGCAGAGCCACCCGCAGCAGTGGGGTCGGCCACGGAGAGTCTGGGTCTTGCTGTGGCCAAGGCGCCAGTTTTATCTTCCTTCTTGAAGTGTTTTAGGAAGCTGAGGCAGCACAGCACCCCCGGGGGATGCTGATTGCAGAGAGTGCTGTCCGCAGGGTCTGGGCGGGCCCGCAGGAGCCAGCACAGCTTCTGGAGAGAGGGGCTGTCTGCCTACGAGGGTGTGCGGCCGGCCGGACACACAGGTGTGCGCAGGCGTGGGAAGCAGGCGCCAGGCTGACGGGACGCGGCGGGTGTGGAACTAGCGCGGGGGGCGCGGCCTGGGGCCTGCGGCGCCCTTGCCGGCTCCCGCTCTTGGAGCGCCTGTTTCCTCGGGGGTCAGTCCTTCCCCGCTGTTCAGCCTTTGGCTTCCATGCAGTTCATTCTTCTCGTGCCTGTTGGCACCCCTGGCCCTGGGCTGTGTGCCTGTCAGTTGTGACGGGGTGCTGTGCGCGCCCTCTGCGGTCGGGTGGGACTGCCCACCACAGCGGCCTCCCCTGCATGGGATGCCGGGTGGGAGCGTGTGGTGAGTCGGAAAGGTAGTGCTTTGCTGGAAGGCCAGTTCCGCTCAGGGTGTCACCCCTCCCCTGGTGCAGAAGCAGGGGGCTTTGGCCTGTCCCATGCAGGGGGTGAGCCCCTCTGGCACAGACCTTCGCGTGCCTGCTGTGTAGACGCTCACTTCAGAGCTGGGGGTTCCCACTCTGGGGTCCTCTGCCCAGACTCCCATCTCCTTCCCTTGTCCAGAGTGTGGTCACTCTCGTCCACCCACACCTGCCCCTTCCTCAACTCTTCCTCTTATTTCACTGACATGGGGAAGGTGAGAGAAAATGCTTGTGCTCCGTTCAGCATCTTTCTTTATTTATTTAAATGCCTGTGACAAAGGAAGAACCCCTCAGCATCTCAAACTAGAAGTCAGAGGGTCTCTTCCTGTGTAAAATGTGCTTATAAATCCATAGGTCTTGTTTCCTCTTCTCAGGCTGAAGCTGTGACACTGTCCTTGGTTTCTCTGTCAAAATCCACATCTGCTCATGGAGCGCACCCTATGCCTCTGTCCTGCATGAAGTCCAGGGCCTGCCTCTCTGGCCCCTGTACTGCCAGAGCCAGACCTCCGAGTTCCAGGCCACCCTGGAGCACGTGGAGTTCTGCTGGCGTCCAACAGGTCTCCTGAGTCCACCGTGCTCCCTGCAGTCACATCTCCACGAACCACCCAGAGAGGTTTAGATCCAGTGGGCTCATACGCCACTCCAGCCCTGGGGAAGCAGGTGTGTGCATGGCTAGAAGAGGCAGGCAGCACCGCAGACACAGAGGCTCCAGGGGTCTGGAGAGGAGCCCTGTGCTGGGGTGGATAGTATGCCCCCAGGTCCACCTGGAACCTGTGAATGGGACCTTATTTGGACATAGGGTCTGTGCAGATGTATCAGGTAAAATGAGGTCACACTGGATGAGGATGAGAAATGAGGGGAGGGCAGAGGTTGGAGGGAGGTGGCTGCAGGCAGGGAATGCCGCCGAGGACCACTCCCACACCAGAGGCTAGGAGAGGGGACTCAGCCCTGCTGACACCTTGTTTTCAGAATTTCAGCTTGCAAAAGTGAGAAGACATTTCTGTTGTTTTATGCCACCAGTTCTTGGTCATTTGTACAGCAACCCTAGGAAACTAACCCAAGCCCTTGTCCTGGTCACAGGCCCGCCAGGGCCTGTTCTCACCTCCTGCTGTCCTGCTCCAGCCTGCAACATTGGTCTCCTTACTGCTCCTTAAGGGGCCACAGGCTCTGCGCTAGGACTTTGTACTTGATGTTACCTGGACCCACATGCATTGCGCCATGCAGGTCTCTGCTGAGAACTCCCCTGTCAGAGAGCCTTCCCTGACTGCCCTGGCGTAGACCAAAGCCCTGGCTCCGCATCCGCTCCTGCTCCCCCTGCAGCTCTGATTTTTCCGTGGCAGGCGGCAGCTGGTGGATATTTCCTTGTTTGGTACTTGTGTCTTCCCTCAGTCCTATAGGCTTATGAGGGCCAGGATTTTGTCGGCTTTGTTTATGACTATATTGCCACTGTGTCACTGCCTGCAACAGTGCAAGATACACCCTCAGCTCTCAGTACATAATCATTGAATGAAAAAATAAGAAAAAAATCCACAAGCCAGTGGAATGTTGGCCATCATCTCTTCTTCCTTTTTAAGAAATTGAAATATATAATTTACATAACATAAAGTTTTCCCTTTTAAAGTAGATAACGTAGTGGTTTTTTTGTATATTCACAAGGGTGTGGAACAATAACTGCTATCTAATTCCAGAACATTTTCCTTATCCTGGAAAGAAACTGTATACCCATTAGCAGCCACTGCCCTGCCCCCACTGCCAGCCCCTGGGTCACTATTTTATGACTCTGTGGATTTGACTATTCTGGATAGTTCATATAAAAGGAATTTCACAACACATGGTTTTGTGTCTGGCTTCTTTCACTTAGCATAATGTCCTCAAGTTCATTCACAGTGTAGCATGTGCCAGCACTTCATTCCTTTTCATTGCCATGTAATACTCCGTTGCGTGGCTGTCCATTTTGTTTATCCATTCATCAGTTGTTGGACATTTGGGTTGTTTCCACTTTGTGGTTAATATGAATGATGTTGCTGTGAACTGTGAATATTTGTGTGCAGATTTTTGTGTGTACATGTATTTTCAAATATCTTGGGTATGTATCTAGGAGTGAAATTGCTAGATCATGTGATAACTCTGTTTAACAGTTTGAGGAACCACCAGACTGTTTTCTAAATCAATTGTACAGTTTTACTTCTCACCAGCAATGTACGAGAGTTTCAGTTTCTCAGAATTTTCAGTAACACTTGTTATTATTGTCTTTTTTACTGCAGCCATCCCAGTGGGTATGAGATAGCATTTCATTGTGGTATCTCACTCTAGCATTCTTTAATGGCTAAGGATGTTGAGTAACTTTTAATGTGCTTATTAATCATTTGTACATCTTTTATAGAGAAATTTCTACTCAGATTCTTTGTGCCCCCACCACACTTTTTTTTAGATGACGCAGAGTCTTGCTCTGTCGCCCAGGCTGGAGTACAGTGGCATGATCACTGTAACCTTGAGCTCCTGGGCTCAAGCGATCCTCCTGCCTCAGCCTCCCAAGTAGCTTGTCCTACCGGCGCTCACCATGACGCCTAGCTAATTTTTTGTAGACACATGGTTGCACTGTGTTGCCCAGGCTGGCCTTTGCCCACTTTAAGTGGGTTGTCTTTTTATCAACGAGTTGTAAGAGTTCTTTGTATATTGTGGATACTAGACCCTTACAGTATATGTGATGTGTAAATACTTTCTCCCATTCTGAGGGTGGTTTTCTCAACTTCTTGATAGTGTCCTTTGAAGTACAAGTTTTTAATTGTGATGAAATTCAGTTTATCTCTTTTGATTTGATTGTTTGTGTTTGGGTGTCATGTCTAAGAAACCATTGCCTAAGCCTCCCCAGTAGCTGGGACTACAGGTGCATGCCACCACACCCAGCTAATTTTAAAATTTTTTGTAGAGAAGGGGTCTCTTGCTATGGTGCCCAGGCTGGTCTTGAACTCCTGGCCTCAAATAATCCTTCTGCGAAGGCCTCCCAAAGTGCTGGGATTACAGGTGTGAGCCACCACACCTGCTACATCTAATTTTTTTTTTAAACCAGAGTTTTATGGTTTTAGCTCCTACATTTAGGTCTCTGATCCATTTGTAGTTCATTTGTGTGTATGATGAGAGCTACAGATACAAATGCTTTCTTTTGCATGTGACTATCCAGTTGTCCCAGCACCATTTGTTGAAGAGACTGTCCTTTCCCCATTGGATTATCATGACACCTTGTCAGAAATTGATTGATCATGGAGGTATGGGTTTATTTTGGACTGTCAGTTTTATTCTGTTGATTTACATGTCTATCATTGTACCACTATCACACAGTCTTGATTACCATAGCTTTGTAGTTAAGTTTCGAGGTAGGGAAATGTGAGTTCTCCAACTTTGTACTTCTTTTTCAAGATTGCTTAGCTATTCTAGGTCCCTCGCATTTCCATGTGAATTTAGAAACAGTTTGTCAATTTTTGCAAAAAAGCCAGCTAGAATTTGATAGGAATTGCATTGAATCTGTAGGTCAATTTGGGAAGTATTGCCATCTTAACAATTTAAGTCTCCTAGTCCATGAACATGGGATGTCCTTCCACTTATTTAAGTCTATGTTAATTTCTTCCAACTATGTTTTGTAGTTTTTAGTGTACCAATATTGCACTTCTTTTGTCAAATTTATTCTTAAGGATTTTATTCTTTTTGATGCTATTATTATAAATGGAATTTTTTTTTAATTTTTAAATTTTTTTTAGAGATGAGTTCTCACTGTGTTGCTCAGGCTTGTCTCAAACTCCTGGCTTCAAGCAATCCTCTTGCTTTAGCCTCCCAAAGTGTTGGGATTACAGGCATGAGCCACCCCACCTGGCCTAGAATTGTTTTCTTAATTTTATTTCCAGATTGTTCATTACCAGCATATAGAATTACAACTGAGTTTTGTATATTGATCTTGTATCCTGCAACCTTGCTGAACTCACTTGTTAGCTCTAATAGTGTGTGTGTGTGTGTGTGTGTGTGTTCCTTAGAGTTTTCCATATATAAGATCATGATATCTGCAAATGGAGATAGTTTTACTTCTTTCTTTCAATTTGGCTGTCTTTTATGTCTTTTTCTTGCCTAATTGCCTTGGCCAGAACCTCCAGAGCAATGTTAAATAGAAGTGGTGAGAGCAGACAGACTCATCTTCTTCCTGACCTCAGCAGGAGAGCTCTTGATCTTTCACTGTTAAGTATAATGTTGTGTATTTTTCATAGATACTCTTTATCAAGTTGAGGAAGTTACCTTCAATTACTAGTTTGTTGAGAATTTTTATCTTGAAAGAGTGGGTGCTGGATTTTGTTAAATGATTTTTAAAATTTGCCTCTAAGCACTATGCTGTAAGATTGTTAAATGATTTTTCTGCATCCATTGAGATGATTATGTGATCTACTGATATGATATATTACACTGATTTTTGTACGTTGATCTAACCTTGCATTCCTTAGATACATACCACTTGGTCACAGCGAATAACCCTGTAAAACATGCTGCTGGATCTGATTTGCTAATATTTTGTTGAGGATTTTTGCATCTGTATTTTTGAAGGATATTGGTTTGTAGTTTTCTTTTCTTGTGGTATTATTGCCTGGTTTTGGTATCAAGGCAGTACTGACTTCATGGAACGAGTTGGTTAATGCTCTTTATTCTATTTTCTGGAGGAGACTTTCTGGAGGTGTTAATTCTTCTTTAAGTGTTTGGCAGAATTCACTAGTGAAGCCATTTGGCCCTTGGCTTTTCTTTGTGGGTAAGAAGTTTTTCAATTATTAGTTCAATCTCTCCTTATAGAGAGATTATATAGAAAATCATTCCAATTTTCTGTTTCTTCCTGAGTAAGTTTCAATCGGAGAGTTTGTGTCTCTAGGAATTTGTCCATTTCATCTAGGTTATCTAATTTCTTAGCAAACAATTGTTCATAGTATTCCCTTAGAATGCTTTTTATTTTTGTGAAGTTGGTAGTAATGTCCTCTCTTTCATTACTGATTTTAGTAATTTGAGTATCTATTTTTTCTTGTTCAGTATAGTTAGAGGTTTGTCAATTTTGTTGATCTTTTCCAAGAACCAACTTTTAGTTTCATTAATTTTTTTCCATTGTTTTTATATTCACTGTTTCATTTATTTCCTCTCTATAATGTTTCATTTTTCTGTTATTTTTTATTTAGTTTGCTCCTTTTTTCCTAGTTTCTTAAAGTGGAATGTTAAGTTATCCATTTGAGAACTTTCTTCTTTTTTAATATGGATGTTTATAGTTTTCTTTTTCTTTCTTTTCATCCGCAATGGATGTTTACAGTTTTAAATTTTCATCTAAGCACCTATTTAGCTGCATTCCATAAGTTTTGGTATATTGTGTCTTTATTTTCATTTTTCTCAAAGTATTTTTCCATTTCCCTTGTGGTTTTTTCTTCATTTCCCATTGGTTATTTAGGAATGTATTGTGTAATTTCCACATATTTGTGAATTCTCTAAATTTCTTTTTGTTATTTCATTGTGGTCCTAGAACATACTTTGTATTATTTCTGTTCTTTTAAATTTATTGATTCTTGTTTTATGCCCTAACATATGGCCTGTTCTGGAGAATGTTTTGTGTGTCCTTGAGGAGAATATGTATTCTGCTGTTATTCAATGGGGTGTTCTATAGATGTCTGTTAGGCCTAATTGGTTTACAGTGTTGTTTAAGTCTTCTGTTTGTTTACTGATCAACTGTCTAGTTGTTTATCCATTATTGAAAGTGGGGATATTGAAGTCTCCAGCTATTTTTATTGAATTTTCTATTTCTCCTTTTAATTTTTTAAAAAATAATCTTTTTTGAGATAGAATTTTATGTGCAACCCCAAAATCCTAGGCTAAAGCAATTCTCCTGCCTCAGCCTCCCAAGTAGCTGGGACTATAGGAGTGCTCCACCATGCCCAGCTAATTTTTCTATTTTTTGTAGAGATGAGGTCTTGCTCTTGCTTAGGCTGGTTTTGAACTCCTGGCCTCAAGCAATCTTCCCCACTATCAGAGTGCTAGGATTACAGGCGTGAGCCACTGTGCCTGGCCTTCTCCTTTTAATTCTACCAGTTTTTGCTTCTTGAATTTTGCTCTGTTGTTGGGTACATATATGTTTGTAATTGTTATATCTTGTTGATGGATTAACACTTCTATCATTATAAATGTCCTTCTTTGTCTCTAGTAACAATTTTCATCTTAAAGTCTGTTTTGTCTAATATTAGTATAGCCATTCCAGTTCTCTTTTGGTTACTATTTGCATGGAATATCTTTTTCCATATTTTCACTTTAAATCTATTTGTATCTTTCTCTATAAAATGTCTCTTGTAGAAAGCATTATAGTTGGATCATTTTTTAAATTCTGCATTTTAACTGGAGAGTTTAATCTATTTATATTTAGTGTAAATATGATAAGGTATCATTTGCTATTTGTTTTTCATGTCATGTCATTTTTCTTCCTCTATTTCTTCATTATTACCTTTTTTGTGTTAAATGGATATTTTCTAGTGTACAATTTTACTTTTCTTGTCATTTATTTTACTATGTAATTTTGAGTAATTGCCTTAGTTAGTTGTTGCCTGGCAGGTTAGAATTAACATCTTAACTTATAATGATGTAGTTCAGATTAATACCAACTTAATTTCAATAGTATATAAAAGCTTTGCTCTGTTGCCTCCACTCTCCTTTGTGCTGTTATTGCCATAAAATTTACATTGTATGTCCTGTGTGTTCGTAAGTGCATATTTATTATTGTTTCATGCAGTTGCTTTTAATTCCAATAGGAGAAAAATAGAGTTATAGCATAATATATGTGTATACTGTCTTTTACCTATATAAAGATAAATATAAAGCCAGTAAAGTTACCTTTACTGGTGCTCTTTATTTTTTCACATGGATTCAAGTTGCTAAATAGTGTCCTTTCATTTAATCCTGAAGTATTCTCTAGTAGTTCTTATAAGGCAGATCTCTTAGTGACAAGTTCTCTGTTTTTATTTATCTGGGTAATTCTCCTTCATTTTTGAAGGACAATTTTGCTACATAAAGAATTCTTGGTTGACAGCTTTTCTTTTTTACTTTCAGTACTTTGAATATGTCATCCCACTGCCTTCTGCCCGTTACGGTTTCTGATGGGAAATCTACCTGGAGTTTGTTGAACTTCTTGGATGTGGAGATTAATATTTATCATCAAATTTAGGAAGTTTTGGCCATTATTGATTTATATATTTTTTTCTGCCTCTTTCTCTCTCTCCTCTTTTTCTGAGACTCCTATTATACATATGTTGGTATCCATTATGGTATGTAAGACTCTGTTTATGTATGTATGTATGTATTTATTTATTTATTTGAGACAGAATCTCATTCTGTTGCCTGGGCTAGAGTGCTGTGGCGTCAGCATAGCTCACAGCAGCCTCATACTCTTGAGCTCAAACAATCCTTCTGCCTCAGCCTCCCAAGTAGCTGGGACTACAGGCATGCGCCACTATGCCCAGCTGATTTTTTCTATATATTTTTAGTTGTCCAGCTAATTTTTTTTTTTAAAGACAGAGTCTCACTCTGTTGCCCAGGCTAAAATGCCATGGCATCAGCCTAGCTCACAGCAACCTCAAACTCCTAGACTCAAGTGATACTCCTGCCTCAGCCTCCCAAGTAGCTGGGACTACAGGGAGGCTACTTGTAGCCACCATGCCACCATGTCCAGCTAATTTTTTCTATAGATATTTTTAGTTGTCCAGCTAATTTCTATTTTTAGTAGAGATGGGGTCTCACTCTTGCTCAGGCTGGTCTTGAACTCCTGAGCTCAAACAGTCCTCCCACTTCAGCCTCCCAGAGTGCTAGGGTTACAAGCTTGAGCCACTGTGCCCAGCCTATTTATTTATTTTTTTATTCTTTTTTTTTGTTCTTTTCCTCAGACTGGATAATATCAATTGACCACTTTTCATGTTTGCTGATTCTTTCTTCTGTCTGCTCAAAGCTGTTTTTGAGCCTTTCTAGTTAATATTTCATTTCAGTTACTTAGTTTTCAACCCCATAATTTCTACTTGGTTCTTTTTTAAAAAAAATAATTTATATTCCTTTATTGATATTCTCTACTTGGTGAAGCATTGCTTCCTATATTTCCTTTAATTCTTTAGATATGGTTTCTTTCAGTTCTTTGAACATACTTAAAGTAGCTGATGTAAAGTTTTTGTCTAGTAAGTCAGTTGTGGAAGTCAGATTCTCCCCTGGCTGCCAGGTTTGTTGTGGTTACTGTTTGTTGTAGTAATAGTTGTTTGTTTTGTGACATTTCTGAATTAATTCTGCAAAGTCTGTATTCTCTTGTCATGTATGGTACTGAAATATCTACTTAGTTATGTTAGTGGTCATTTAATGATAGGACAGAAATTTTCTTAAATACCCAGAGCCAATAAGTCTTCCAGTCTTTGCCAAGGGGCTCTGTGTGCTGGAGTGTGCCATCAACTCTCAGCTAGACAGCTGACAACTCTGCCTTAGTTTTCACTTCCTGTTTGCACAGAGCCTCAAAGTTAGCCAGAAGTGAGAGCTTAGGATCTTGTAAGGACTTTACTGAGTATGAGTATGCCCTCCAGATTACCAGGAATGCACTGCAGCTTTTTAAAACCCCTATGGACATCTCATTACTGAACTTTTCTTTTAAGCTTTTTTGTTAATCTGTTGCTTGCTTCACTGCTATCTACTGCTTTAGGCATTGCGAAATTAAATGCCAGTAATTGTTTTTGACAGTCATCCCTGGGAAATAGGTTTTTTTGTACTTGGATAGCTCTGAGTCAGACATCCTTACAAGTAGGATCTCCATGGAAACCACCTGACAGGTCAAATAATGGCAGTTTTCTGGGGATGAAGCCTTGGAAGAGTTCCATCCTTGTCCTGTTTCCTTCAGTGGCTGCCAGGCTGCTATTTTCATGACAAATATGAGGTCTTATTTTTCAAGGCATTGGGGAGTAGAGAGTCAGGGGTGGGAGTAGGTCAAGTTCAAACTCTGTAAAATTTGTGGATATTCCTGAGATTCAGTTGTGTTTTGTGAATAAATGCTCCTCAGATTTTTTCAAGCTTTTGGTTAATTTCTGAAGTTCTAAAAAATGGGTTCTGACCATTTTGCTAGTTTTCTTGTTGCGTTTATGGCAGAGAGGGTTTTGGAGGTCCTTACTCCAGCATTTTCACTATCTGGGCCATCCTCTTTTGAAAATACTTCTGAGATGTCTATTTTTTAATTTTTTTTTTTTTTACTTCAGTAGATCTAAGGGGTACAAGTTGAATTCCATTACATGTATATATTGTATAGTGGTAAAAAAGTGGGCTGTTAGTGAACCCATCACCTGAACAGGTAATTTTTCATCCCTCGCCTCCTCCCACTCTCCCTCCTTTTAAGTCTCCAGTGTCCATTATTCCGCCCTGCGTGTCCTTGCATAGCCATGGCTTAGCTACCACTTGTAAGTGATGACATGTGGCATTTATTTTTCTGTTCCTGAGTTACTTGTGAGTCTCTTTAAACTTACAATGCAAATAACCTTAGATTCAACAATCCAACATTGGAGTGTATCTTTCATATTGTATATTGTCATGTGTTTGGGTAAAACTCTTGTCAAGGATGTGCATTACAGGAGTGTTTGTAGTCACCAAAGACTGGAAAACACCTCAGCGTCTTCCGCTGGGGGATCTATCATATGTGTGACAGCGCAGCCACACTTTAGAATATCCTGCAGCTATTACAAAACATGAGGAGTTTCCTGGAACCCAGGGGCTTTGGCCAGGGAGCTGCGGGTATCTGGGGCCACGGGAGAAGCCATGGGGCATTCATGCCAAGCACCGCTGCTTGGAACAATGAATACCCACATGTTGAACTTGAGAGCCTCTGATCCTGGGAATGACTAAGAAAGAAACTTCGGAACATTCATCTCTGCTATAGGGACAGACATGGGCATAGAAGCACACGTGGGCTCGTGCACACGCGGTTGCCTCATTTCCGTTTGAGATTAGATTACCTTTCTACCAGCCTGGAGCACCCTGGTGCCTTTGGAGAGCTGCAGGACTGTATGTGGACATTGGGCTGGGACAGGGAATAGAGGTTAGGGAGAAGTTACAATAAAATGTAAGTAAGTTGTCAAAAACTATAGGGTAGCTATTTAAAATATTTCAGGTCTGTGAAGTAAATTCAGAAGCTTGAGTGTAGGAGACCACATGTTTGGCAATGGCTAAAACCTCCTGAAGGTGGATCTGGAGCGCACCTCTGTGGGGCCTGGCCCTCTCCCCTGCCAGGTGGGTCAGAGGCTACCCTGGGCCTGGATTGCCACCCACAGGGTACAGGGTGGGTCTCCGTGTGCCTGTGCCCAAGTGACTATAAGACAGGCCTCTGTTCCCTGTAGGAGAAGGAGGTGCCTGGTGGCAGTCCTGAGACATTCACACTCAGAGAAACGCTCTGGTCTAGGTGGCTGGGGACATGCTGGGAGGGGTCCCTGAGGACTCCTGTGGGGCTGGGTGCAGTGGGGTCCCCGAGGAGGAGCAGTTTAGGATGGGGAGAGCTGGGCTGGCCCAGCATCCTGGCATGAGCATGTGGGGCTCCCTGGTATTGGGCCTGGGGAAGCTACATTAGTTAGCCAGGTGCCCCCAACGGGCCAGGCAGGGCCAGGAGTGAGGGGCTGGGACAGGCTGGGGAGGCGCAGGGGCAGGCTGCTTTTGCTGGAAATGTGGGTGAGAAGAAAGAGAGGTTAGGAGGCAGCTAGAGAGGAGCTGGGGTCAGGGAGCCTGTATGTGTGTCTGGAAAGGGGCGAAGAGTAAGAATGAGGGGACAGGGCCACACTGGGGATCACAGTGGGGTCAGTGGTCAGCTCCCGGGACTGGCCCCACCATGGCCGAGGGTTACCCAAGGGTGAAGTAGAACAGACCAGGAGCCCCAGGATCAGGGAGGAGGGAGGAGCCCCAGGAGCCTGACGAGGTTAGGGAAGTTTGGAGCTGGCCAAGGACTAGAAAATTAAGAGTCCCTGTCATTGCCTTGCTGGCCCTGAGACCCCCACAAGGCCAGGCTGCCCTAAGCACCCTCCCCTGCCCAGCACCCACCAAGGGGTCTCAGACATGTGCTCTTGGGCACAGTCTCCTCTGAGAATTGTGGGCAGCAGTCAGGTGGCCTATGGAGAGGAGAGGGCAGGTCGTCACCTGGCCCCACAACACCTTCTCTGGGCATCCCTAGGTTGGAGGGCCCTGGAGTTTTCCCAATTCCTGGAACAACCAAAGGAGAGTTCTGCCTAGACATGTTTGTGACAGGGCATAGCTCTTTACGGCGGTCCAGCTGCTTTCAGGCTCACGCAGCTTCCCTGGGCCTTCCCCAAAGAGCAGGGTGGGGGCGCTGGGGCCCCACAGCCACTTTGGCCTCTCCAGGACTGTGCCCAGGATGGCCCCTGCTCCTGCCTGGCTGACCTGCAGGTTCCCAGAGTACAGGTGACTCAGCCTCCACCTGGCCTGGACCCAGGCAAGGAAATGGAGGACAGAGAGGGCACAGGAGGCAAAGGCAGCACTGTCCCCTCACCTCTCAGGGCCCAAGCTGGCCAACTGTCCTCTTGGTGGTACAGTAGCACACACCAGGATCGGCACTGTGGTTCCCCCTGGATCCCACTGGGGGTGCTGCCCTTTGGAGCCAGGGGCTGGGGATGCAGAGACGGGGGAGGGGGGCCCAAAGTGCGTCCAGGACACATTCTGCCCACACCTGGGTCAATGGCCCTAATGACTGAGGGCTGAGGGTGGGCGGCAGTGGCAGCGCAGCTGAGACCTTCCTCCACGTAGGGCGCAAGGTGCGAGGTGGGCATGTGCCCTCTGGGAGGCTCTGGTGGAGAGCAGAGGAGGGTCGGGGGCCCCCTCCCCTGCGGGGCTCGCGCTTGTGCCACCCACTCCACCACCTCAGGACTGCCCTCTGCAGAGTCAGGTAGCCAGCGCAGGGCCCTTCCATCCCCAGCCCAGATGGGGAAACTGAGTCCCACAGAGGGGCAGGGCCCACCCGGGGCCCCACAACAAGCCCTACACCCCAGCCCTGCAGGGGTCCATCCATCCACCTGCACACCAACCTGTACCACACATCGAGTGTGACGTGTCCTAGTCCATGTCCTGGCCCTTGGTCCCTTTATCTCATACCAGGAGGAGCTATTTATGGATTCTGGTTTTTGTTTATTCTTACAGAAGCATTTTTGAAATATTGAGATACCTAAAGTCCACACAAGCTGTGCTTGCACTTCCAAAATCATACCCCAGGTATTTGGATTCTGCCCAGAGAACAAAAGGTCAGCAGCCCATGAGCAGGCCCCCGGACCCCCATCCCAGGTGCAGAGAAGAGAGGCAGGACCCTGTGGTCTTGGGGCATCTTCCTGGTGCTGGGGGATGACATAGACATGGGAAGACTAGTTCCTCTGATTGCAAGAGAAAGAGGGGACAACGTCCCCACACTCCCTGGTGCTGTGGGTTTTGGGAGGTTGGGGGGAGTGAGGATTCCCAGTGCTGCTCTCTCCAGCCCCCCTCCCCTTTTAAAAATGGAAACAGAGCCTCAATCTACAGTCAGCCCCGGCCTCCGGCTACAGGGATCCCAGTGACCCCTGGTGGAGTGATGCCTGCAGCACACGTGCCCAGCCCAGGGCGCGGTCCTGAAGAAGTTGGCACCCCTGCTGCACTGGGAGTTGTCAGGGCCCGCCGGGCTTTCTGCCACGGGAAGGTGTGAAGGTCTCCCAGGTAGCATGGCCCGGCCACTCTGCTGAGCTTCCAGAGAATTCCCAGCTCCTTCTGGCCTCGGGGCCTTTGCACTTGCTGTGCTCCCTGCCTGGCACCCCTTCTTGATACCTTCATGGAGGACTCCAGCTTGGCATTGTACCTCCACTGCATGCTCACCTTCCTGGCCCCACAGGTCTTGCCTCTCCTATCACCAGCTGGACTTGGTTCGTTTGTTTGCGTGTTTACTGTCCCCTCTCATGCCCAGCCCCTAGGAATGTTAGCCCTAAGAGCAGGGACTGTGTCTCTGAGAACTTGGCACATTGTAAACATTCATTGTTTTTAAATGAGTAAGTACATAGTCTGGTTAGGAATGCAAAAATACCAACCAGTTGTTGAGGAACCCCTAGATGAGGAGCTGCAGGGGAATGCAGGTCCAGGGCCCGCAGGCCTCCTTCCCCCACGCCCTCACCTGAGGCCAATGTCACTAATCCAACACAGCACCCTTGATCCCATGGAGCAGACAGGTACTCTGAGCTTAGATGCTCACAGCCACTGGTCATCCTCAGAGTGAGTGAGCGGAAGAGTCGGTGAGAGGTGCGTGGACTGAGGGGCTGGCAGCCCAAGGGGCAGGCCCTTGAGGACACTCCAAGAATCAGGAAGACTTCCTGGAGGAGGTGGCAGGGTGGTGTCTGAAAGGCACTGGGGGCAGAGGGGAGGGGAGAGGGACAATTTGGAGGGTGGGTAATAATGTAAGTCTTGAAGGAGGGAGTGTGTCAGGCTGGCTTAGGGGCCCACTGCTTGTGCCCATCAGCTCCCCAGCCTGTCCCTGCCTGGCACCATGTGGGGCCTTCTGGTCTGCCAGCTGGAGGAAGAAGCTAGGGATGTAAGGAGGAGCACTGGGGGAGCACCACTGAGCACATGTCTACAGAGGCTGAGCACACGCTGGGACACGTTCTGGGTGGGTGAATCAGTGTGGGGGACTCATCAGGTTCTTCACGACGGAGTGGAGAGACAGCCCCTTGGAGAACCAAGTTGCCCTCTGCTCATCCACGCCACCCCATCTACCCTCCCTTCCTTGGCTACACTCTGGCTGGTGGGAGCAAGTCTCCCTTCTCCAGGAGCCTGTGAGGGACCCCAGGGAAGGCCGACCCCCTGGTGGGCTGCTGCCTCCTGCTGCAGCCTCCATGGGAGCAGGGAACCTCATGCCCTGGTTTTAGAAAAAGAACATGCATTGTGTTGTGCTGGTGATAAAGCCATTCACAGCCACTGGAGAAAACCTGAGAAACACTTGACAAGGCCATGGTGAGAAGAGAGACAAGAGGGGCAGGAGACACAAGGCAAGGGGGAGGGGTGTGGGGGTGGCACCCTGCTTCACCTTGTGTTGTGTATATGTTCGTCGGTTTTATAGGAGTGTACACACACACATGCACATGCACACACACATGTAATGCGCTCACACAAATATGCACCACGCACATGCGTATGCCTGTGCACATATTTACAAAGCTCATGTATATGCATGCATGTATGTGTGCATGTGTGTGTGCGTGCACACACAAGGTCACACACACGCACACAGATGCATTGTGCCCCTGCTGATGTCTGCCTCAAGGAGTGGCTTTGCCCCCGTGAGTGCCTGTGGACACCTCCCTGCCGTCCATTCCTCTTCTCCCACCAGTGGCCCTGGCCTATGCCCCACACTAGAGCTAGCACTCTGTATTACCTTTAACATTATTTTTGCAGATTTCACAGGTGAAAATTGATGACTCAAAGCTTTAACTTGCAATCTGTGTTGTTGTGAAGCAGTTTGCTCCCTGCTGATGGGCCTTTCCTGTTTGCATTTGCACGCCCCCCGATGTCAAGGATGTGTATCCTTGACAGTCCTCTGCTCCAGTGATGGGCCGGTGCCTAGAGCCTTGTGTGGGGAGGGGTCTCAGTGGTCATGACCTGCTTCATCTCGGGGAAGTCTCCCACCCAGGCCCTGTCTTGGCCCTCACCTCTCCTGCCTGGTGGCTGCAGCCTCCTCCGCGGTCCACCTGCTATGGCCTGAGTCCTGCCTGCCTCTACCTGGAAGTTCTTCTTACTGTCCCCTGTGCACCTGTGTTGGCTGCGCTTGGTGTAGAGGTGTCCCCAGGCTCCTGGAGTTCTGCCCGCCGCTGCCTGCCCTGAGCAATGAGTCCCCACACATCCATGGGGGGCAGGAAGGATCGCATTGCCTTTTCAGCAAGTTCTGGGGTGATCTGGTCTGGTTTGAGAGCACTGTCTGGAGGAAGCCTCCCAGGGCCAGGGCTGTGGCATCACAGCTGGACCAGGTGCAGGTGAGCAGATGCACCAGAGTGGCCGGCTAGCAAGGGGGTGCACATTCGAGGGCCCTCCCCCTGCCGCTATAGGGTCTCTTGGAATGCTCAGGAGAAGGCAGCTCTGTGGTCAGTTACCTTTGAGGAAGGCTCTGTCAAGTGCTCCCTCCAGAGCATGCCACACATGGTGCCAGGCCGAGGGGCGAGTGGGCCAGAGCCAGCCTGTTCTCTGCTTGCCAGCCACGCCCTTCAGAGCCAGGGTGCTGTTTCTACTTCCCAGGAAGGCACCATGAGCTTGGATCTGAGGATGTGGAGAAGCCCCCTGTGGAGAGCCCAAGGCTCACCCCACGTGATCCAGGCGCGCTGCTCTCTCACAGCCCTGGGGACCTGCACCCTCAGAGGAGCACCAGCCTCCGAGCCTGCTGGCCCTTGAGCAGGTCCCAGTCTGTGCGACATGTAGAGGCTGTGCCTGGACTGCGCTGCTGTGTGGATTGGTGCCAAGCCAGACAGCAGCTCCCTTGCAGGCACCTTGCTCAGTGCCTGTCGTCATGGTGACGACAGGGGTCCTGGGCAGATGCACTGTCGAGAGTGAGGCTGGGCTGGGGATGCGTTTGGGTGGGTGAGTGTGCCAGGCACCTATGATGGAGGCAGAAGGAAGTGGTCGGGTTATCCTGCGCTCACAGCCTGGATGCTGTGCCCTCTGAACCAGGCACGCTGTACCCCCGCACCTCAGTCTCCCTCCCTATACAGTGGAGAGAGGGGCTGTGCCAGCCTAGGAGGTCCCTCTCTCCTCTCTCCATCCTCCCCAGCTCTGTCGTCCCTGTGCATCCCGTGTGTTTCCCACACTGGCCCACAGACGAACCTCCCTCCTGGGCAGTGCAGCCTCAGTTGTGCCCCAAGGCCAGCAGCCTGCCCAGCCTGAAGTCACGTGCCTTCCACCAGGCCAAGCTTCGGGGTCCCTGTCCTGACTGCTCCTGCCCCCAGGCCCCAGCAACTGCCCCAGGTGGCCTCTGGGGCCCCAGCTTCAAGCCCTCGGCACTGACTGGGAGTGCAGTGTGTCCAACCTGCAGGGAGGACCACCCTCGCCAGCCTGCATTACACATGCCTTTGGGGAAAGGCTGTTTCCCGCCAAGCTGCTTGGCTCAGACGAGGAAAGCTGGATGCTAAGTGGGACATGATGCCCCATGCCATGGGCTCCCTTGAGCTGGTGGCCGCAGATATCCCTCCCCCATTCCCTCCCTCACCCACCTTGGCCCTCTGTATACCTGCTGCCCACTGGGTCCCTGTGCACGGTGGGGCGGGCTCTCAGGCAGCAGGAAGGGCTGGGCCTGGGGGATGGCAGCTGTGGCCGCAGGGACCATGATGATGTGTGAGCATGAGGTCCCTTCCCCACAGGCTTGGCTCCCGGCCTCTTGGGTGCAGTGAGTAGCTGCTGTCCAGTGCAGTAGCTGGGTGGTCAGGGCCTTAGTCACTGCTAGTTACCTGCTACTCACATGCGGTCAGTTGCACACCCGGGATGGAAGGCACGGCCGGCTCCAATCCCCCGTTTCCTCAGGACGAAGAGTAAGGGCCTGTGAGGCTGTGGGGAGAGTCCTCAGGCAATTGGCGCCCCCTGGGCTGTTTATTCAGGCAGAGTGGCTGCCTGTGTGATGTGGGGGCCCCAGAAGGGTCAGCTGCCCCTCAGCCTTCTACACATTTTGCTCTGGTGGTACCTAAAACCATAGTGATTCTTTTGCTTGGAATATTATTCTCCTAAAGGGAGTGTTAATGGGGCAGTGTTGAGGAAATACCAGGCCTCGGGGTCCCCAGTAGACATCACGTCACCCGGGGAGACACGGCCAGCCTCTGGACACACCACCCTGGAGCTTGCGTTGTGCTTGGGCGTGAGCGTGCCCAGGGCCGTCACCACCACTGCCACTCTCGCAAGGCCCTGGAGGAGCTGTAGACGCCACTCTGCAGCCCGCGGCTTTGCACACAGGAGCCCAAGTCAGGGCAGAGCCTCGGCAGCACAGGCCCAGGAACCCGAGGGGAGCAAGGGCCCGGCTGACATGTTTCAGGAGCTTACTCAGGGCTTGACTCACTTTGCTTCATTTTTTCCAGATGGGCCCTGCTGTATAAAGCACAAGCAGACCTGAGGCTCCTAGCCTGAGGGTATGGCCCAGTGAGGAGGTGGCACCAGCAGGGCAGGGTAGGGGCCAGAACCCTGCTGTCCCTGACCCCTTGTCCTGGATGGAACCCAAGTCCCCCTGTGGGCTCAGCCTTCTCGGCATCTCTGTGAGCATCAGTGTGACTCTTGTCAGCCCTGCTGTGGGGCCCTTTGGGTCCTGCTTCTCTGCTCTGCAGGGTCTGTCACCCACCTCAGGCTACCTTCCACCCTCCAAACCCAAGTGGATGCCTCTTGCCCGTCACTGCCTGACCTCGGAGGCTGTGCCTTTTAAAGGAGGGCGCAGCGTTGCCCTTAGACAGCCTCTGTGGCTGGGGTGTGAGGAGAGGGCAGCGAGGCCCCTAACGCGCTCCTTCCTCCGAGTTGGCTTCGCTGAGGTGCAGCCAACAGCGAACCTGGAAGGGCCCCGGACTCGGAAAGCTTCGAGCTACCCTGGCTAAGACGTTTCTTAGTGTTTTTCTCTCAGTTTTTTTCTGAGCATAAATTGTTTCAAAGTGTGACGTACACACAGAAAGGTGCAAAGTCATAGTGTGCCCTTGGGGACTTTTTGTGGGGTGAATAGGTGGCTTCCAGGTCCAGCCCTGCCCCCAGGCCAGCACTGCCCTGACTTCAGTAGCTTGGGGGCCTTTGTGGGCCTTGGGCCTGGGTATGCTTGGGGTCCCACCTTAGATGTTCTTTGTGCCTGGTTTCTTTGTCCCACTTGATGGTGGTGAGACTTGCCTTGCGTGTGGTTGTCTTTGTCCATTCTCGTCTGTGTGGCGAGTTCCACTGTGTGAACACATCACCGCTCAGCAGGGATCCAGTCCTCTGCTGGGGACGCCTGGGTTGTGTGCAGTTTGAAGGCCCTGTGAGTGGTGCTGCAGCAAACACTCGTGGGTGTGTCCTTTGGTGCAAGTCTGTCAGTATTTCTGCCAGGCCTACACCCGGGGAATTTCTGGGCCTCCATGTGTTCAGCTCTCGTGGGCACCATTGGATCATTTTCCCAAGTGGCTACAACAGCTGCTGCTGCCAGGGCTGGCAGCCCCGGGCATTTCTGCCTTTTCATTGTGGCTGTGCTGCTGGGTGTACAGGGAACACACCTGTATTGTGGGTTAATTTCCCTTCCCCTGATGACTGTTTCTTATGTTCGTTGCCCTTTGGACATCCTTTTTTTGGTGAAGTGTCTCTTTAAGTCTTTTGCCCATTTAAAAAAAAATGGGTCTTCTGCCTTTTTTGATTTGTACGAGCTCTTATATATTCTGGAGATGCATCCTGCGCTGGAGATGCAATCTCTAGCCACACACACCCGCATCTCTGAATCTCTGTTTGCACACACACATTCAACAGACAGGTGGCAAGTGCATGTATGGGCAGACATATCACAGTCTCTGGGGAGCAGCAGTGAACAAAACAAAGACCCTGCCCTCCTGGAGCTCGCATCCCTCTGAGAGCAGACTCAAAGATGAGACTGTTGGGTTGACTCACCACAAGGAGCAAAGTTCTACAGCAGGAAGTGCTGGGGTAGAGGGTGAGATGTTGTAAATATTGACTGACAAGGTGACATGCAGGGGAGACCTAAGGGGGAGCCTCTGGATACTCTCATGGGCTCCTTCCTCGAGGGGGAAAGGAGGCCGGGAAGGGGCACTGAGGTCCCAGGTGGGGGCGGTCCCCAGGGCCCATGGGCGTTTGTTTGGACTCTGCCTTCCCTTGGGAATGGGGCAGGAACCGTGGAGGTTCTGGGCAGAGGAGGGTCGGGGCCTGCCTCAGGTTCTAACAGGACCCTCCGAGTGCCGTGTTGAGACAGCAGGGCAGACCTAATTGGGAGCCCACTGCAGCCGTCCAGCCTCCTATCCCTGCTTCCCGTTGGCTCCTAGGAATCTGCACTTGTAAGGGTGTCCAGGCTGTCCTGGTCCCTGTTACCCCAGAACAAGGCTTTCCTGCTCTGCTCTGCCACCCTCAGAGTGGCCTCTCATGGTCATGGATGTGCTGGTTCAGGCCACTTGCCCAGCCCCAAGAGGTGTCTAGAGGAAGGACATGGCATCTCTTCCTTTGTGTCTTGTCTTTCTGGAAACCCCAGCAGATGTCCACTAGCCATACCACACCTGGCTTGTTCTCCCCTTTCTAAAGGGGCAGTGGGATCCTGTGTTGGCCCCCACAAGCCGTCCTTGCAGGACAGCCCCACCCACAGCTTCAAGCAGAAGGAACCCTGGCTGGGGTCAGCCCTTGGCACGGGAGCCTGCCTCTGTCCTTGGGCACTGGGAAGGATGTGGATCAGGAACACACGTAAATGCTGAGGTCTCGCTTGTGAGCAAAGAAGACAGCAGGGTGGATGCCCTCCTTCCCCCTGGGGAGGCCTGCATTCTCCAGGTCCCTGGTGATACTGGTGTAATCTGTAGCTGAGCACGATGGCAAGTGACCCAGTGACCATATAGGAACGCGGTGTGGGGTGTTTGCATCAGCCACCTCCTCTAGACTGTCATGTCCAGGGAGGCAGAAGGGAAGGCTCGCTGTGAGGGCAGGTGGCAGCAGGGCTAACTGTCCACATGGACTTCCTGAGGTGAAACCAGGGCCACCTCAGCACCCAGATGTCCCGCGGGGCCACAGGTCAGGGCTGAGGAAGGTTGGGGGGGGCAGTTGCTTGGCAGGCTTCCCCAGGGGCATGACCCCAAGCCTCATCCTTCTTGGTGCTGTGGAGAGGAGGGGTCTGAAGGGATATGAAGACCGTGCAGGCCCAGGACCCGCCAGCCCAGACTGTTCTGATGCCACCAGTCACCTGCCGAGGCCACTGTGAGCTTTGCATCCTCCAGCTGGCCGAAAACGGGACACAGAAACAGAAGGGGGGGACAGTATGATGCTGGGGGCTGATGCACCATTCCTGCCTGGTTGCCTGGCGCCCCCCCACTGCCCACCCATAGGAGCTGTACCACGCAATGATTAATAGTGCAGGCTCACGGAGAAGTGGCCCACTCCAGGGCCAGCGCTAATTGGCAGAGAAGTAGGGGCTGGGGAGCTGCAGAAGGACGCCTCCAGGCCCTGCACCCTCCTGGGGGAGGCCAGAAAATGGATCCAGCACAGCCCCGGATTCCTCAAGACAGAAATAACTGTCCATCAGGACAGCCTGGCAGCTAACCCTGCTGCTGGTGAGAGGTAGGTGGGAGGAGAGGCGGCCTCTCACAGGCTACTGGGCAGCAATGGGGTGGGGGTTGGGCATGCTGGGCCAGCAGGACATGGTCAGGGTCACCGCGGTCCACCCAGGCACAGTGGTATACCTGTGAGCTCTCTGGGGTTGTTGGAGCCTCTCTGGGCAGCCCCCGCTCCTTCCTGTGCCGTGCAAGCTGAGGCACCCCGCCCTCCCCAGGTCCCCGGCAGCAGCGCGGCTCACCCCAGAACCGCTGGGCTCGCGGCCCGACTCGTTCGTTCTCCATGCCCCGAGAGGGCGCTCCTCGGCGCAGTCCCTCGTCTCCATCCGGTCTCACAGCCCGCGGGGTGGGGCGCTGCAGGAACGCGGCGGAGGGGCCCAGTCACCTGACAGGATTCCTCCTGAGCCCTGGGGTTCCCGGGGCGGGATGAGCTGCACTGTGCCGCGTATCCGCCCGCCCCTCGCCGTGTCTCGGATTAGCCCTCCCACAAAAGCAGCTGCTGTGTCCCCCGTGCTCCAAGGAAATGGAGGAACAGACAGTTCCTTGAGACTCCCGAGGCCAGAGCCGTGTGGAGTGAGCGCCCCATCAGGAGAGGCATTCAAGCCAAACGCGGGCCGAGCACCTGCTGTAGCTCTGCGGCGGACATCTACGATGAGGTGAGGCTGGGGCGGGGTAGGACAGAGGCCAGGGAGGAGATGGAGCGCAAGGGGCCCTCGGTCAGCAGGATGTCACCACACGACCGCCACCGTCCCGCGCTGAGCCACGACCCTCAAGGCGCCCCCCTCGCCGGCTCCGCGTCCTGCCACCGACACCACGGCGCGGCGCCCCGCGCCCCCTGCACCTGCGGCGCCCCCAAACCCAGAGCCAGGCGCGCGCCCCGGGCTCACGCGGCGCCCCCCACCGCGCCCCACCCCCAGCCTCTTCCCGTCCACGCCGCCCCCGACGCGGCTCTCCGCCGCCTGTCCCCGGCCCCGCCCCGTCGCGCCCCGCCCCCAGCCCCTGGCCCTGCCGGGCTCTGGGCCCGCTCCTGCCGCCCTCGCTCTGTTGTCCGGGTCCCGCCCCCGGCAGAGCGGCTGCGGGCTGGAGGCTGCGGGCGGGGAAAGTCCGCGGGCCGGGGGCGGGCGCTTACCGGGCGCCCGCGGAGGAGCCGCCTCTAGGGGCAGGGGCCGGCAGGGGTCCGGGAACGGCGCGGGGAGCGGGCAACCAGGATGTTCCTGGAGCCCCAGGTAGGGCAGCGGCGCGGGCGCGCTCGCAATGTAGCGCCTCGGCTGCGGTGGGAGCGCGGGCGGGGGCTCCGCTTCGCGGCCGGCTCGGCTCGGGAAGGGGTACGTCGGGAAGTGGTACGACGGTCCGGAACATCTCGGACACGGCTGGGGAGGGAGCCGGTCCTGGGGAACCACCGCGACTCTGCGCATCTCCACTGGGGCACCCTTTGCCAGGTGGGCCGTGCCCTCGCGGCGTGGCCTGCTGTCCCCGGGGCTGCAAAAGGCAGAGCGGCACCCACGAAGCAGGAGGGGCGGTGAGGCCTCTGAGGGTCCAGACGGCCCTGGGTCCTTTCCCGGACTTGAGGTGCGCAGAGCCACCTGTTCGCTGCGAGGAGGAGGTGCCGGCGACGCGCGGGCGGCGGGAGCGCGGGCGTGCTCCCGCAAGTGCGCGTGTTCCCGGAGAGCTGAGCCCAGCGCGGGCTTCCGGGAGTGCGGTCTTCGGCGCGGGGCGCTGCGCAGGAGGCCGAGAGCCAGTCCTGGGATTCCCCTGTGCGCCGGGCCTCCTGCCCTTCCCGGCTGTTTATTGAGACGCTGTGGAGCGCGCGGCGCAGTGTGCTTTCGCTCAGCCGGCCCGGAAGGCCCAGACACGGCTCAGACACGGCGGCCAGGCCCTGTGCTGATGGGGTCTGGACGAGGACTCAGCCGGGAGGTGTGGGACTCACCGACCTCTCCTTCCGTCGCTTACCCAGCGCCACTTATCGGGCATCCCCGTGGAGGTGGTGAGGTTCAGCCGGGAACCAGACGCGCCACAGTCCTGTCCTCACAGCGCTCACACCGGGGCAAAAAGCACAGCCGGTAATAAGTAAAATATATGCAATGTCACGTGGCGCTAAGTGCTAACGAGAAAAAGTAAGTCAGAAGAGGACAAGAACGCACCAGAGCGCATCAGCTAGGGGAGTTCAGGTTATTCTGTAGACAAATGTCCTTTTGTAGACAAAACAACTCCCAGTGGCCCGTAACCACATGGTGTAGTTTTCACTCTTGTGGTGTCCGTAGTGGGTTGGCTGGGTCCTGCTCCACTCAGCCCTTGCTCAGGGACCCAGGCTGACAGGGCCACATGGTGGGGGGAGAGGGCGTTGCAGTGGCATTTAAATAACCCAGCCCAGAGGGACATGTCATTCCACTCACTGCTGCGGAGCCAGCTGGGCCCCAGGGCCCCACCCAACCTCTCCAGGACTGGTAATGACAGTCCTGCTCACCCAGCAAGCAGGAGTCTGACAGAGTTGGTGCCCAGCATGCTGACCACCAGCCCAGGGCAGTGCGTGTGCCTTAGGTAGGGTGTCCAGGGCAGGTGTGTGCACAGGTCCCTGACAAGGTCAGGAGGGGAGAGCTGGGGGGAGCATACCAGGAAAAGGCCAGGGCAGGGCTCTGAAGAGGAAGCCACCTGCTTGTCCAGGGGCCACTAAGGTCAGTGAGGTGGTGTGGGTGGTGGGGGCTGGCAGGGGTGTGCTCTCACTGGGGTTGTGATGGCACTACTGGCTACTGCGTGCAGGGCCCAAGGTCAGCAGGGGCCACTGCAGTGGTCCAGGGGCAGATCAGGGGCTCACTGACCTTGAATGATCCTCCCGCCTCAGCCTCCCAGAGTGCTAGGATTACAGGCGTGAGCCACCGCGCCCGGCCTTACTGTGTTTTCGAAGAGGTGCAAACTAACAGTAGATAATGGTACTTATTTCTGGCTTGATCTTCCCTTTAATGAGAAGGCCTGTCATGTTTTACCAAGTCTGAAATTGGCCCCGTATGTCACATAAGTATTCTTCATTGTGACCAGTGTGCTGACTCCTGCGCTGCCTGCCGAAGGGTGTGTGCCAGGCATGGAACCTGCTTTCAGCAGAGCCGCCCTGTGTCTCGCACTATCACGCGATGCCTTTCCTCCTGGAAACTGTCAATGCGTTGACTTATTAGCTTTTCTGAGCTGAGTCACCTCCTGTGCCTGGAACAAATCCCACTGGTCAGGCTCTGTTGTACTTGAACATGCTGCTGGGCCCATTTTACTGGAGTGTCGCTATGTGGCTTAGGGTATTTTTCATCCATATTCGAAGGTAAGAATTTATACATACTTTTCTGTTAGGAGATCTATTTGTCACATTTATAAACCATGGTTATGTTAACTTTATAAAATAAATGGGAAGGCTTTTCAATATGAATTGTGTAGCTGAAATACTTTATTTTTTATTTTTTTTAATGGCAAACTATTCTTTTTTGAATTTTTTTTTCTTTCAGCATATTATGGGGGTACAAATGTTAAGGTTACGTATATTGCCTTTGCCCCACCCAAGTCAGAGCTTCAAGCTCTGTCCATCTCCCAGATGGTGCTCACCGTACCCGTTAGGTGTGAATATACCCATCCCCTCCTTCCCCCACCCACCTGCCAAAAACCCAATGAATGTTACTGTTATATGTGCACTTAAGCGTTGGTCAGTTAAAACCAATTTGATGGTGGGTACGTATGGTGCTTTGAAATATTTTAAATATTATTTAAAATTATCTTAGTCTCAAAGGCTTGAAATAATTCATTTTGAAAACTGTCTTAGCCAGAGCTTGCTTTTATTTTTCCCTGAGTTTAGTTGGCTGTCAACTGAATTTGTACTATGGTTATTGGTTTTTTTGGGTTCCAAACATTTTTAGTCTGTTTTGGTTATTTGCATTTCTAGCTGGTATCCCAGTTGAAAGAGCTTTTGGATCAGTTAGCACAGAGTTAGGTAGTTGATTCTTCAAAAGTTTTTTTTCCATATCTGTAGTTAGATTCCCTTTTTCATGCCCAAAGTATCTTTGCATTTCCTTCCTTTCTTCCCTCCTTCCTCCATCTCTTCCTGCCTGCCTTTGGTTGATTAGAATTGCCAGAGGTTTATATTTTTAATTTGTGTTTTCAAAGAATCAGCTCTTGAATTTAATAAGCGGTTCAGCTCTTTCTTTGATTAAATCCACCAATTTGCCTTTTAGCAATTTCTTCCTCTAGTTTGCTTTGCTATAAGTTTGTCTTATTTAGAGCTAGCTTTTTGAATCAAGTGTTTTGTGTTGTTTACTTAATGCATTGAAGCCTATGAATTTTTCTCTGAGTGTGGCTTTGGTCATATCAAATTTGACACAGTTTTCTTATAAGGGTTATTTTTCTGACGTGTTTGTAATAGGAGTTTGGATTGCTTCTTTAACACAAACATGATTTAGGGAATTTTTTTTATGAAGTGGGTAACATTTTTTGGTTCACCACTTGTTTATTACTATCCAGTTTCATTACATTGTATTCATGTCATTCTGTTACCTGTACATTTCTGCTTGGGGACTTCATTGAGTTTCAGAGGTGCTATAATGTGGGACAGTGTGGGTGAAGACTCTGGACAGTAGAGTTTGTTTGTTTTTTGGGTCTAATATTTCGTGCATCTGCCTCCTTACCTTTCTGGTTCCCTGTCCCCAGAGTGTGTGCTGCAGTGTTTTCATCCCTTGGGTATCTGCCACTTGTAGGGGACTGTAGCAAGTTCTGGTCATCTCTCTGGACCATGTGGAGGTGTTCACTGCACTTCCTGGATACAGCTTTGTGTTCTTGGGAGTTCGCCTTTAATAGAGATAGGGGAAGAAACCCACTACTCTCTTCTCTCAGTCACTCAACACAACTCTGACAGCAGATTCTCCAGGGCATACCAGCCGGGTGTTCTATAATTCAATTCTCACACCGTCCACCTGGAGATAGCATCAGCTCCCACAGGTTGAGGGCTCGGTCCCACAGGACTGCCTCCACTTCAGATGCCGATCACAAGTTTCAGGTTGTGACCTGTACTTCTGACCAACTGGATAAATCAGAGTTTCCATGACCCCCTCCTCAGGTTCAGTTAGTTTGCTAGAATGGCTCACACACTGGCAAGAAGGACCAGGAGGGACCAGCATGCAGGCAGGAGGCCTGTCCTCAGCCCCACGCCTGCACCTCATCTGGACGGGGGAGAGCAAGGCCTCGGTGGTGCCCTAGGAAGGTGGCAGGTGGCCCAGTAGGTGGAGAGCCCTCTGCTTACACTGCTCACTGGCAGCGAGGCTCCCGGAAAGTTTGGGGAGCACCATTCGTGCTGCGGCCTGACCCTGCACACATGGCTCCTTCCAGGCCAGGCTGCATCTGTCCCTAGGGCCCTGGCTGGCTGCCACCTGCCATCATGTTGCACCCTTCTCCCTTGCCCTGAACCCTGCGCCGATGGCCCTGGGTGGCATGTCAGAGCACGGTGGTCACACTCGCAGGGTTCAACTCCCCGCTCTACCACTTTTGGGTTGTGAGGCCTGGAGCTAATGACGTAAGAAAGCCCTTTGGGCCTTTCTTCCTCATCTGGAGGAGGCGTGGCAGGAGGTGAGCTGCCCCGTGTGGCCGGTACTTCTGGGGGCTGCCAAGGGTCTGACCACCTGGTTGCAAGCTCCCAGGGCCAGAGGATGCAGGGCACTTGGCAGGAAAGCTGCTTGTGTATGCAGCATGGGGTGTGAAGGTTGGGACGTGTGTCCTCGTCCTGTTTCCAAGAGGCTGTGGTGCTGGACAAGGCCATGGCTGTCTGACCCAGCAGGGAGCTGACAGCTGAAAGCCCCTACAGTGCAGTGGGGGCTCGGGGTGCCGCTCTGGCCATCTGCCAAGAGGATGACAACTCAAGCAAAGGAAATGGATTTTTGTTTTTAAACACAGAGGAAAAAATCTTTGCTCAGTCTAATTAGATGTCATTTAAGAATAAAAGAACTGTATGTTCTTTATTACATATTCTGGCACCCCCAGGCAGCTGCAGAGGGGCGGAGGCTGCCTCTCCCTCCTGGGCAGGCCTGCCTGTGGCTGGACCTATGGCCCGTCCCTCAGGCCCGGCCTCCCTACCTCCTGAGGACCCTCAGCCCTGACCAGCCAGCTCTCTGCCCCTCTCTTTTGCAGCCACATGCTGCTGCACCCCTGGCTGGCTCTAGGGTTGGCTCTGCTGCTGGCGGCACACCCCGGGTGGGCCTGGGTGCGACACTGGTATCTTTCTGCTTTAGCCCATGGGTGCCCAGGCCACTGCCCAGACTCTGATGAGCAGTCTTCAGTGGATGTCCCCTCTAGGGAGGAACTGTAGAGGGTGGTTTCAGTTGGGATGGGGGTCTGTACCTGGTCCCCAGCCCATTCCTCCGTGGCAGCCTGACCGCCAAGATTGCCTTGGCTTGTGCCCCCCACCCTGGTACAGGCTTACGAGGCCCAGGCCACGCACCAGCCTGCAGAGGCTCTTGTAACCCTGTGAGTCCCATGGGGTCAGCCCAGAGGGAGCCAGGACTGAGACGACAGGGGAGGCCCCAGCCGGAGGCACTGGCCCTGCAGGAAAGGGCAGGGGCTCTCTGATCCCACCTGCTCCATCCCTGGGCTCTCAAGTCTCCATAATGGGGTGGTTATTGTGCACAATGACGTTCTGTGCCCTGAGCAGCCACCAGAAGCAGCTGACTGGACAGAAAGGGAAAAAGAAAAGGAAAAGGAAGAGGAGGAAATGCAGACTCGGCAGAATGTGTGCCGAGGAGTGTGGAGAGGAGGTGGCAGGGTCCCTTTGGGCAATTCCGATGGCATTTGGGAACAGAAGAGAATTCAGAAGGAAAAAGTGGCTCGTGCATGGTAACAAAGCTCCTGTCATCAGCGTGGCTCTGAGGTGCTGGCTCTGCGGTGGCCGCCCCTGGGACCTGGCCTGCAACCCGCCTGGCCCAGAGTGCACACGGGGCACAGGGCCTTCTCCGTGGCGTTTGTGAATACGATTCTGGAAGCTTGGAGCTTGGTTTGTGTGAAAGACAATGTCTCGTCCCGGCCCTTTGGCCACGGGATGCCCACCTGGCTTGTTGTAGGGAGGGGTGGGAGCGGCAGGGATGGGGCCAGCATGTGCTGCCTCTGCTGTGGAGGCCACAAAGATTCGGGGAGTGGTGAGGACTGAAGAGGCCTAGCTGCAGAGGACTGTCACCTTGAGTCCCCCACCCTAAGGCCAGAGCCAGCTCTGAGCCCCATGCCTGGGACAGGAAGCAGGAGGCAGCTTCCCTCCACTTTCTCCTGTCCTGGGCGTGGGAGGTGGGAGGGGACCTAGAGTTGGAGTCAGGGAGAGGGTGCCACTGGCCCCTGCGACCTTTGTGTCCAGGAAGGAAGGCAGTGGGGTAACCTGTAGGACAGGTACCCATCAGTGTCCTACAATTCTGGTGCCATCACAACCCACCAGGTGCTGAGCTTCGCTTCATACTCAGGGTCGCCCATGAAGCAGGGGCTGCATGGGGTGGGCCCGGCTCACTCCCAGCCCACTGGGCGCCCAGCCTGCACTTGCAGCCGGGCCCTGCCCATCGCCTGCGTGTTCCCAGGACACAGGACCAGGGCTTTCCAGAGTTAAGGGAGACAGATTCGGCTCAAAGTGGGGAAGGTCTGAGAGCTGAGCTTTGGCGAGGGGAGGACAGCCTTCGGAGGAAGCTTCTTGGGCAGAAGTATCTGAGTCCAGGCGGGGATGTTGTGGGGAGGACCTTCCAGCCCTGGGGTTGGGGATCCGGGAGGTGGATTCAGTGGGTTGGGGGAAGTGGTTCTGATATGGGCCAGGAACCACCACCTGGGGTGAGGGCAGGCCCAGGCCCACTGGGGCAGACAGAGGCAGGGTGTGGCTCAAGGCCCCTCTTGCACTCACTGGAATCTCTAGAAATGACAGAGAACTAAGCTGCAGACTCTTTCAGGCAGGTGTCACCTGCTCCTGGTGCAGATGATGCCCAGAGGGGCTGGGCCACTTGCAAGTCACCTGAGGTTCTTCTGCAGAGCTGGGGAGGACCTGGTTGCAGGCTTCCACCTGGCCCCAGGTGGGGATGGAGGATCTGGGTTCGAGTCATCTGGCTCCCGGGCCCACAGCCCTAGCTCTGAGAGACCACAGCAGTCCTGGGATAAGAAGGGGAGAGTGTGTGCAGCAGGGACACAGGTTACCGTGACAGGAGTGTTAAAGCAGAGACCCTTGGGAGGATGCACAGGGGTGGCTGGCGGCATGGGACAGGGTGGCACCCCCAGGGCTGGGTCCTAGCCTCCCCTCTACTAGTGCTGGGGGTCCAGCCACCCTGCTGCCCCACAGGCTGATCCAGCCTGGTTTCTCTGCCAGTTAGTGGGATCCAGGGAGTGGGGGTAGCCCCCCAGTGTTTCTCCCCTTCCCTCCATGCTCCTTGATGCAGGTGGGACCCCGGAGGCCCCACCATGGCCAGGCGTCTCCTTGCCCTGTATTGTGGGGTCTGTGAACCCAGTTTGGGAATAGCAGGACTAGAGAGTGGGGAGCAGTAAGCAAGGATGGGGATGGTGATGGAGGCACAGCTGCTCTGCCATCTGACCAGTCCTGATAGAACTCAGGCTGGGGAGGGCGGGGTGAGGCTGTGCAGGAGGAGGAGGTCCCGAGGCTCTGTGCAAGTGCTTGACCCCTCCCATTTCCCCTCCACCAGGAGGACACCTGACCCCTCCCTTCTCCCCTCCCTGACGCTGGCTGAGCCTGTAGGCTGGGCGGGCCCCTCAGCCTTCTACTCTCCCCACAGTGGGCAGCTTCTTAGTTATAATTTAGGCTCACCACCAGCATCCTGATGGCTACCCTCCCTGCCCAGGCTAAGGTTCCCATCTCTTCTGCCCCCACTCTCCTGACCCCTTCTCCTGGCAGGGGTAGCCCTGGGCGCTGTAACTAGTGCCATCTCCTATCCAAGAGTGGGTCAGAATCCTCACAAAGGATCCACTAAAGTTTTGCTGAAAGGTTTATGTTCCCGTGAGGAGTCCTGTGGACATAGTACCCCCTAACCCCCCGAGCATTTAGACGAGCGTTTCATTCACAGGCTGCACCTGCCTCGCCATGTCCTACAGAACTCCCTGCGAGCCCTGTCAAGTGAGGGTCCCCACAGCCAATTCCTCTCCCTGAGACTGCGGCGTCCTGGGAGAGCCCCTGGGAAGGGGAGCCTTGAGTCCACCCGGAAACAGACCCCAGAGAGTGGGGCTACTGCAGCCGGGCCCTGCGCACTGCGGCAGTGATCTGTGCCCGGGGCTCTGGCAGAGTGGGGACCAGGCTAGGGTAGGGGCAGGCCCACACTGCGGGACGCCCTGACCAGGCACCTGCAGATGCACAGATAATCAGTAAGTACTCGTTTTGGAGGGAGCGAGCCAGACAGGAAGTGCTCCCAGGGAAGACCTGCAGGAGAGCCAGTGGGAAGGAAGGCACGGGCTCTTCTTTCTGCCCTTTCCAGAAGTCTCCTTCAAAGTCACCTTCCCCGCCCAGGTTAAGGTTACCATTTGTCCTGCCCCCAATCTCCTGACCCCTTCTGCTCCCCTTCTGTGTCCATAGCACAGGTCCTCTTCTCGCCTATAATATCATATCAGGTTGTTATCCATGGTCCTCGTGTATGCCAGCCTCAAAGGCTCCACCGGCGCTCTGTGGGGCCAGAGAGCCGTGTTTCCTTCCTTTGTGCATCTGTTCTCTCGGCCGATTCTTGCTGGCGTTGTGAATGAATGAATGAGCAAAGGGGCAAGGAGGAGGGCTCCGGGGAACACCCCACCTGCTACCCCACCCCAGTGCCAGCAATTACAGAGAACCAGGCGGTTGGCCCTTGAAGAGCAGCTCGGTTCCCTTTCGTCGGGTCCCTGGCAGAGCTGGGCTTCCATAGCACTGGCCGGGGTCCAAGTAGCAGGCAGGGCTCTCCCCCGACTGTGCCTGAGTCTGCCCTCTTCGGTGCATGGCCCGTGGGGTCAGGGCACAGGGCTAGCCCCCAGCTCCCTCCTGGAGCATTTTCTCTCTCTCCTTGCAGCCGGCAGAGGGGAGACAGGCAAGACATGTAATTTTCAGTTGCTAATTGTGATGCCCTGCAGCTTGCTGAGCTAAAAATAGTCTCCGTTTTTGTTGAGTAGTTTAAAAAATAGAAGCCCACATACTGCCTCAGAAAGAAGCCCCCTTACTACGCTTGGCAGAGGCAGAGGGCTGGCTCTACCGTCTTCCTCCTCCTGGCAGATCCTGGGATGCATGCAAGATGGGCCCTGAGGGCTGTTTTTGTCCCAGTTTTCCAGGAAGCTGGATTTCTTAATTTGGGGTCCACAAATGAGCTTCTGGGAGACTGTCAGTCCCTGGGATCATATGCAGAGTATGGTGGGAATGTGCCCTTGCCACGTGTGCGGGCAAGGGCTCCAGCCTCCCTCTGAGGCGCAGCGGAGTCATGGCCCTGCCGGGAACATTTAGGGACAATGTTGAGGAGAAATGATAGTCCAGGAAAAAGCAGGGCTGAGGGCAGGCAGGCCTGGGCAGACCTGTGCATCACTGCCGGCCTGAGTGGTGGGTCCTGTGAACTGAGCCTTGGTGTCTCCATCTGAGAAATGGGCCTCTCTGGACTGCCGCCCTGGGTTATAGGAGAATTGCATTTACATGAAATGAGTTATATTAATAGAATGCCCAGCACACGGCCTGGCTCTAACTCCTAATGACAGACATCTCAAATACAACATGCTTAGCCAAATGAAAGCTTACCCCTGCTTCTCCGTTTCTGAGACGTTTCCAGAGCTGCAGACTCCAGGATCCAGAAGGTGTCCTAGGATTCTGACTGTGTGCTGAGAGCCACCCTAGGCAGTTGCTCCCTGTAGAGTTGAACAGAGGCCTGACTCTGTCGCCTCCTGGCTGTTGTTCCCACTCTGCTGTGGTGGGGCTGGCCAGTTACCCCTAGGGGCCCCTTCTGACACTCCTCCGTCAGTCCTTTTGGGGCTCTGTACAGATGTCCGGGCGGGGTGGTGACTGCTCGTCACATCCCTTTCCAAGGATGGGTCCTGGAGAGCCAAGTTGGCATTGGGAGCAGGTAGCTCAGAGAACTGTCTCCCACTGATGGGGCAGGCGGTGGCCCTCCCGTGTGGCTCCTGAGGGATGAGGCCCCTGCCCAGCCTGGTCACTGAGTCCCTTTGTGCCCAGAGCCGGCACAGAAAGCCATGAGGCAGTGAGCTGGAGGCCCCTCGGCCCTATTCCTGGGCGGGGACCCTCGGGAGTAGGGGTGGGGAGGTGAGAGTGAGGGCTCGTCCCTGTGAAAGCAGACTCCTCCAGGAGGCTGCCCAGGACAGGCATGAGGAGGGAGGACCCTGCACAAGGGCAGTGCAGTGTTGGGTGTTCCTCTGGAGTCAACAGCACTTGTATTCCTTACCCACATGCATTGAAGGATAATAAATTCCTTATAGCAACTTCAGCTGTGGGAGTCTTTCATGAGACCACTGGTGGAGTCAGGCCTCCCCTGCCCTGTTGCACTCTCACCATCTCTGGGCACCCTCAGTGCAGTGAGAAGGGTTGTTGCTATCACCCAGGCCTGGAAACTCTGGAGTATACGTGCAGACGACACGCACGGCAGACTCTGGCCCTGGCCCGGAACCATCTGGGCCTCTGTTGCAGCTGCAGCTCTCAGGGGCCCAGGGGCCTCTGGAGCGATGGGGTGGGGTGCGGGGTCTCTGCCTGGCTGCCCTCTGGAGGTGGGGTGCGGGGTCTCTGCCTGGCTGCCCTCTGGAGGTATGTGCCTGGCTCTTGCACACGTGTGGCCAGAGGCAGACTCTCTTCTCTATTTGTGCTGCCTGGGGGATGGGCACTGACTGCATCAGTGAGCACTGTCCCTTGAAGAAGCTGCAAAAGGGAATTTCATTCATACTCTTCTGCATAAACTTCCTAAACCCTCTTTCCTATCTCTCCCGGGATGTCTCACTGTATCAGGGCTGCCTAAGATCTCTGCTCTTACCCTGTTAAAAGGCGAGAGTCTCTCAGATCCTGGCTGTCCCCACCCGCCCAACGGCTCTTCCCTCCTTTCCCCTGGGCCCTCTGTCCCACTGTGCTGTCTCCACGGTTTGGCGCAGCATGTTCCTTAGAAGCTGTGTGGGGGGTTATGTGCCTGTGTGCACCTGCGTGTGCGCCCGTGTGTGCCTACGCACCTGTGCATACGTGTGTGTGTATTGTGGAGAGCTGTGAGCACTCGGAAGTTTTTGGTTGTGTTCCCTAAAAGGGGCCTCTCACCTGGATTGTACTAATCCAGAGCTCCAGAATGTACCTTCCGGAAAGGATCCCGGAGGTCGAGGGCCATGTTCCCGCAGCTAGACTGGCAGAGTCCCGGTGCAGCATCTGTCTGGACTGATGCGCACCCCCATGTGAGCACTCGTACTGCCTGCATCTCCCCTGCACTCCTCCAGTTGCTGTCAAGTTCAGACGTCAGTGTCAGGTGTGACAGTGTGGCCCCTGCGGCTCACACAGAGGGAGTAACTGCCCCAGAGGACAGCTGGGGAGGCCTGGCCCCTGTGTGTGGTTGTGTGGGGCTTCTGACCCATCACCCTCTGGGCACCTTGGAGCCATCAGCATGTGGCTGTTCTGGATGTTGGAGGGGCACAGAGTCAAACGGCCGTTCTTCTCCAAGCCCAGCTTCCCTGGAGCACGTCGCTGGGACTGCAGCCTGGGCAGCGGGAGGCCGAGAAGCTCGTGTTGAGACGCCGGGGGTGTGTTCCATCAGCTGGGCCCACGGACATCTCTGGGGCGGCTCTGGGAAGCTTCTGTGTCTCCAAACAGTCCGTCTGGGGTGAGGAACGGGATTTGTCTGCTGCTCCTGTGTCCTGTGGGTGGAAGTGTGCCCACAGGGTGTTCATAGCTACAGGGTTGTGCACCAGGGCCCACGTGTCGTCTCGTAACCTGCAGTCTGGGGCAGGAGGTGTGGTGTGTGCTGACGGCTCTGAGGCCCTAGATCAGAGGCCATAGGTCAGAAGCCAAAGGTCAGAAGCAGTGGCAGCTAGTGCTGGGCTACTCGGGTGCCACTGAGGCAAGGTACAGATGTGGCACGTGACTGCATCTGGTACCGCTCCAGGGACATAACTATATCAGCTTCTACCTTCTCACATAACCCTCCCCACAGCTCTGCAGGGAGGTGGTACAAGAAACTGTACACCCAACTTACAGCTGAGGAAACTGAGGCTCGGAGCAGCTCAGTGGCTGCCCCATGGATATGGAGACAGAGAACATGTCTCCTTACTCCACTTCGGTGTCCGCCCAGGGCCTGCAGCCAAGAGAAAAGACTCAGGCATGTAGGTGCAGACAGGGCGTGAGACGCTGGGGGCTGTGTGGGGGCTTCCCAGGGCAGTACCGCCTGTGCTGGACCATGAGGCCAGCTGCTCTAGGGACAACAGCAGGTGTGATAGGTGGAGCCCCTCAGGCTGAGCCTGGAGGGCCAGGACAGCCATGGTTGGGCAGAGTGGCGCCTGGGGAGAGGGCAGCAGTGCAGTAAAGGAAGCCCCTGTGCCTTCCTGCTTTGCCCACCTCGCTCCGGGCCAGCCCACCAGGCTGGCACGTGGCACAGGGCCTCAGCCTCCCAGCACCCGTGGCCACCCACAGTGCCGCTCCAGCTGTGAGGGTGGGGTGTGGCCTTCTCACCTGGCTGCTGCACCTTCGGGCCCCTCTGCCCAGTGGCCTAGACCTGCCCCCACTCCCAGCGGCCCTGCGTGGGAGGCGGAAGGTGGTGAGGCCCATCTTCTAGGAGATGGTGAGTCACTTCCACCCCCTCACTATGAGCACGTTTTTTTCTGAGTTGATTAGGTCTATAATTAGAAGGTGCCTGCCTGCCTTCCTGAACAGAGGAGGGCTGCACGGAGTCGACAGGAGGCTGGCTGGGTGCCAGCGTGTCCCCCACTTCCCACAAAGGCGCTGCTGCTTCGTCCAGGCCAGCCCAGCTGAACTTGGGGCAGAGATGAGGGTCCTCCAGATGCTGGGTGGGAAAGCTGGCCCACCCAGCCTGCCTCTGCCTGGCCCAGGGGCTTCCTGTGCTTCCTGCTCCCATTGCCCCGGGAAAACCTGGGAAAATGCCCGTGCCTGGCTGCCCCCTAGACCAGGTGAATCAGAGTCTCAGGGGAGCCGGGCAGTGTCTGTGAGAAGTCCCTGGAAGACTGTGCCCACGGACGAGGGCACTGACCTGGTTTAGCTGGTGCCGCTCACCTAGAGGCTGAAACTCGCGGAGGGGCAGACTTCCCGGGCCCCCCAGCCACCTGCACACTAATCACTTGTGTGTCTCACTCAGATGCAGGTTTGACCCGGCAGGCCTGGCTTGGAACTCGAAACACGGCATTTTTTTTTTTTTTTTTGAGACAGTCTCACTGTGTTGCCTGGGCTAGAGTGTCGTGGCGTCAGCCTAGCTCACAGCAACCTCAGACTCCTGGGCTCAAGCGATCCTTCTGCCTCAGCCTCCCGAGTAGCTGGGACTACAGGTATGCGCCACCATGCCCGGCTAATTTTTTTTATACATTTTTTTTAATTGGCCGATTAATTTGTTTCTATTTTTAGTTGAGACGGGGTCTCGCTCTTGGTCAGGCTGGTTTCGAACTCCTGACCTTGAGCTATCCGCCCGCCTCAGCCTCCCAGAGTGCTAGGATTATATGCGTGAGCCACCACACCTGGCCTCTTAGGAGTTCTTTTTATTGATACACTGGAGATGATTTTTAAATATTAAAGGAGGTACTTATCTTCAGTTGGGTTATATCTCTTTGATGTGTCTTACTACCTCTCAGAATCTTCCATCAATGTTGCTGTTACCTACTCTTCCTAGAATCATCCTCAGAAAACATTCATGAAGCAGAAAGAAATGACAGGCATATCTCCCAATGTTTTTTTTTATCTGTTCTGTTCTGTTTCTCACTAAATGGAAGTCTATTCATCCTAAATTAACCTTGTCTGAAATGCGGGGCCAACCTGTGACACTTCTCTGAGTACTTAAGGCTATGAGGAGGCTTATACTTTATATACTATTTTATTAACTGCTTTTCCCCACTCATCCACCTTGTGTGAATATTTTCTAGTGTTTTCAACAATACAGTTTATAATGGCTGGATAGTAATTTATAACTACAAAGAGAAATTCTAAGTTTGGTCACTTAGATGGTTTCTAATTTTTCCCCATTATAAATAACATTGCAGTGCTCACTCCGGCAGCACATATACTAAAACTGGAATGATACAGAGAAGATTAGCATGGCCCCTAAAAGTTAAAAAAAATAAACAAATAAATAACATTGCAGTGATTATTAATAAGCTCTGGGAGGACAGGAGCCTTGTCTATTTTGTTCTATGTTGTGTTTTAGCATCTAGCAGAGAATCTGCCTCATAAAAGACACCCAATAAATATGTGTAGAATAAATATGTTTGAATAACAAGCTTTTATGTATTTAAATCTTGATTCACAAATTTGATTATTTCCTTGGGAAAAATCCCCAGAGAAGAAATTGATAAGTAGGAGGATCTGTACATTTTTTGAACACTTGGTCAATTCAAATTGCCTCCAGAAATATTGTGCCAGTTTGCACTCCCACTGGGTGTATACGGAAATGCATGTTTTTCTTCCCTGGCTAACTACTGATTTGTTTAAATCTACATAATTGATGGTTGAAGAATAGGGTATTACAGTTTTAATGCACATTTCTTGTAGGACAAATGACGCTGAACTTTTTTTTTTTTTCCGCAGCCCATGCAGGTGGAAGATGTAAACTTTTTAATGTCTTTTGTCATTTCTCTCTCTTGACCAGCAGAAGCAGATGACTTTGGAAAGGAGAGCTGCTCTGCTCCCTCTGAGTCCCACAGACTGGGCTGCTCAAGGAACGAGAGAGCTCTTCTGTGATTGTGACAATCTACCTACCTACCTGCAATCTCACATTATGCCATCTTCACTGGTAAGAAGAAAAGCAGAGAGAAGTCTAAGTGTACCTTGCTTCTGGCACGTTCTCCTCTCCCTGCACCATGATCCAGGCAATTCAGGTTTATTGTTTGGATTTTAGGAATTCAGGTATGGGCTCTTGCAACTATCATATCCATTGATGTTCACCTTCCACTAGGTGGGTAGACTTCAAGCTTTTTTAGTTTTGCACCCATGTTGGCGCACAATTTTCAGGCATGCCTTTCTTTTTTTTTTTTTTTTTTTGAGGCAGAGTCTCGCGCGGTTGCCCGGGCTAGGGTGCCCTGGCGGCAGCCGAGCTCATAGTAACTCAAACTCCTGGGCTCAAGCGATCCTTCTGCCTCAGCCTCCTGAGTAGCTGGGACTACAGGCACACACCACCATGCCTAGCTAATTTTTTCTTTGCTAATTTCTTTGCTAATTTTTAG